>JAMBLF010000889.1:0-175352 GCA_030578115.1 Leucoptera coffeella
TGGTGTATATTTAAGTACAAAATTTATATAGTTTTTCGGACAGTTTATACTGTAAGTTATTTATGGTTTTAACTGGATATATTTAAACGGACACCGTGCTAGTCTAAGACGTCAATAGAATGCCAACTAGCTGCCGTTCTTCCCGGCATGTCGTAAAATGTGACTATGGAGTATATTGAATCTTTTAGGCGATAGGCTAGCAACTTGTCGTCAATATTCCATATGACATGGTAACCCCAATATTCATGCTAAAAAGTGACCTAGGAGATATTATATTTTCGAATTTCTGTTCACCCAGAAAGGGATTAAAGGGCGTTAATGTATATGTATGTACTTAAACGAAACTAAACTAAAATGTATAGAATATGCTATAAAAGTGGCAAATTCAGGCACTTTAAACCATGTCTCACATTACTCTCTGCCTATCCTATTAGGGAAGCAGAAGCGTGAATATGATTGTATGATTTTTTATGTATTCAGCATATCATTTATTCTTTGACGAGTTTCGTGGCGCGATCTAACCTAACCTGAACGCTAATCGTGGGGTCCCGGGTTCGATTCCCGGCGGTGGCAGAGTTAAGAACTACGCTTTTCTACTGCTTTCTAGTCTGGTCGTTGATTATATATGCTATATATCTATTTATCTATATATAATATGTATACATTTCTTAAATATACGTTGACTAGTACCCTTAACACAAGTCTTAAATGCACTTACCAGGGGACTAGTTCAATTGGTGTAATAATGTCCAAATATTATTATTATTATATAGAAATATACAATATGTCTCATCTCTTTATGTACACATCCTAAACTGGCCACATTTACAAAATCCCCAACCAGCACTTAGTACCCGCCCATTCAAAGCCACAGGATGGTTATTCCTTCACCCAGGCTTCAAAAGGCCCATAAACAAAGAGTTACAATATCAACAATATTCATCTTTTTAGCGATCACGAAAATTTATGGCCGTCGGTCGTAAATGTAAATATGAAAAGACAATGTTGTATGAATACTAAGACAGATGGTTACAAAATACAATCCCTTGCAAATCCCGGACTCGCATAACATACGCTTCACGACTTGTGTATACACACTCCCTTTTTATTGGGTAGTCAGACACTTGAGTGCCCATCTCCGAAATTTCGAAGGCATGTTAGGTATGGGTCACTCGAAGCTTGTTTTGCTAAAGACAGCACTCAACGTGATAGGTATATCGTATAGCCGTATATAAGCTCTGGCTATTACCTATCCCTAGGGATAGGTAGGTGTCCTCACGATGTTTTCCCTCACTGTTAGCGACTGTAAATTACGTACGTAAATAAAAAACCACATTTAAATTTCATTCATTAGTATATGTCAGAGTCGGGATTCGAACCTAGGACTTTTCCCATACGAAGTGCGAGGTCTTACCCACTGGGCTACAACCGCAATAAACTATATTATATAACTATAAGATGGTTACAAAATGCTAGTCCCGTCCTAGTACGGAACGTAAAAGAATGCTAACTAGCTGCCGTTCTTCCCGGCATGTCCTAGGTGGTAACTAAGGGTTAATGGAATCGTTTGGTAACTCTTATCAATAATATAGGGGTCGAGATTGGTATTGACAAGAGTAGTTGATAGTCCATTGCCCAATAGATTTACATAACAACGACCTCCGTGACGCGATTGGTTAACCACAGAACGCTAATCGTGAGGTCCTGGGTTGGATTCCCGGTGGAGGCAGAGTTTAAAACTACGCTTTTCTCTGCTTTCCAGTCTGGTCGTTGATTATTCATGCTATATATGTATTTATCTTTATATAATAAGTATATATTTCTTAAACATACGTTGACTACCCTTAACACAAGTCTTAAACGAACTTACCAAGGGGCTAGTTCGATTGGTGTAATAGTGTCTCAAATATTATTAATATAAGCAGTAACAGCAATCTCGGAGATGGATACCCAAACCTCTGTCTACCCAATGTCGTGAAAGTGTTTGTTTTTCAAACAAGCTCAAAATTTATGGCCATTTTTATTTACGACTGTTGGTTTGTGGCTTTTAGAACTGACGGTTATGGCGCCCAGCGAAATGTTTAAGGCCTCTGACCATAGAGTTTTATACAATAGAAAAGACCTTATGTAAAGATTTAGAAGTAAAGTTATAAGAAAGTAGGTATATATAAGGTATCTACTAAATATAAGTAGCGAATAAGGGACTAGGGGTACATAAAATCGATTCGGTGATTGGCTAGCAACCTTTCACCAATTTTTCATAGATCATAATCACAATATAGTGCTAATAAGTGACCAAGTATATGTTTTCGTGTTTTATAAGACTCTGTCCATCCGAAAAGGCATTAAGGAAGTGAATGTGTGTGTGTGTGTGTATATATATATATAGGTATATAGTTCATTCTTCATTCTCAGTTCATTTTCTAGAATTATTTCTTTTCTGAAATTTTACTTCATGAATTTCCATTAAATTTCAAAGAATATTTTATTTTCTATAAGAATAATTTTTTTATTTCACAAAAGTTTATTTTATGTAAGAATAAATCGTTGTAAAGATCCTAGTATTAAAATATCAAAAAAATATTTTTAATCTGGGTATTTATGATGCTAACCAAATTATTAAAACTAATCTTAACTTGCCTTTCATTTATAAAGAAAAAAATGAAAAGTTTAACTTATAACTTTTCCTTTAACACATGTTTGATATATAAGCCACACAAAAAAACACTGAAGAAATGTCACTACCATTAGCAGTAATCAACTATAAACACCATGTATGCACCAAGACACTTAAACTATTGTACAATGTACTTCTATCCATCCCTTAAGGAAATATATCTAACAAATACTTCAACTAACTGAATAGGTAGCAATAAAAATTCACTACGCCCTCTCGTGGCTACAAATAGGAATCTCTGCTGAAGTTTTCAGGAAAAAAGCCCGGGGGAGACACGTAAAAAACGGTTTCTAACGGTTGTCAATAGATGGCAGTAATAAAAGTAATGTAATAACATTTGGGAAATTGGTATTTAGTGAAAGATTTATTTTGATGAGTAACTGAAATGTATAATCAATTCTTTTATGCTTGTTGGGGTGGGCAAAACTATATATACGGCTACTATAACAGTTCCTTTTTATGTATACATAAGCTTGTTTGTCTTAGTTATTGTAATGAAATGTAATATTCAGTAAAATGTAAACATAAGTGTGATTGTCTTAATCACTGTAATATTAAGTAAATAAATAATACATGCACTACTAGCATACAATACATACGCATCTATTTATTTATAACACTTAGTATTCATATTAAATGTTTGGTGCAGTCTTTTCTGTGGCGTACCTCGCCAGAGACTTCAATGCAATTTTCGAATTTTCGAAGGCATGTTAGATATGAGCCACTCAAAGCTCGCGTTTCACTAGATTGACAGCACCCAAGGTGATAGGTAGTGAACCGTATGACCGTATACAGGCACTGGCTGTTACTGTTCCCGAGGGGTAGGCAGGTTTCCTCACAGTGTTTTCCCTCGCCGTTAGCGACTGTAAATTATGTACGTAAACGAAAAACACATTTTTCAATTTCATTCATTGGTAGGTACAGGTTAGAGCCGGGAATCGAACCTAGGACCTTTTTCAGAAGAAGTCAGAGGTCTTACCCACTGGGCTACAGCCGCTATTGTATGTATGTGTATGATACTTATATTTTATAATTATTTTTCGGACTAGCCCCTTGGTAAGTTCTTTTAAAAATTGTGTTAAGGGTACTAGTCAAGGTATATTTACTTATTCTGTAATAAACAAAAAAACGCGTTCACGATCATTAACCCTTGTGGGGTAGTCCAAGGTTCAGGTTTCCATCTCCGCAATTGCTAAGGATATGTATTAGATAAATACATATAATAGATAACTACGTATAAATACATATAATAGCAGATTGACAAAAGGAATATATATGAGTGAAGTGGAAGGACTGTTACGTAGGGGCCGGCCTAATAAGACGTTTAACAGTCAGATAGACGCTATATTGAAAAAAAGTGACGTTAGGTGTACATATAACCGCCGAGAGTGTATGAATGTCTATGAAGCGAAAGTGGTCTGTCAGGATCGGGACAAATGGGGATCCGTGATCTCTGCCTACCTCTCTTCAGGGAATCAGGCGTGATATGTATGTATGTATGTTCGTATAAAGAATAAATAAGTGTGTATGTATCCAATGTTAGTCGAAATCCCGCACAAACCTTAAAGACAAGGAAGCAATTAATTTAAAAGAGCATCGTCTTCCAAGCATTGCATCATTAATATAGGCGAAACTGCCACGACCATTGGGGAGTATTCTGGTTAACGAGAAATGAGAGTGAAAATTTACGGGATAGTTTTCAAAGAATAATTGAGAAATAAATTTATGGAGTAAATTGATATATTAATGATAACTTAATCCGTTAATATGTAAAAAATAAGCAGATTTTGTTGAATTAGTATTAGGAATTTAAATGGCTGTGAGTGAAGCTAGGGAGATTTGTCAGGAATCAGGATCGTTCCAGGTGGCGATCGATAGGCTCTACCTATCGTTTTAGGGACGTACAAGCGCGAATATATGTGTGTATGTATAAATAAGAAATATTGGTGTAGCTAGCTTATTAGTTAATAGATTATTTACATATACATATAGATAAATAAATTCGAAAAAAAAAGACAAACAAATTAAAAAATAAATTCTCTTTACTAAAATATTTATTCCCAAATCATTAATAAATATATTTGTCCTATGATATGCAATGATGTAGATCATTGAAGTGGTGCGTCAGAATCAAGACAAATGGGGATCCGTAATCTATGTCTCTCTGTAGGGTAACAGCATTAGGTGTGTGTATGTAGATGTAGAATGTAGGAAAGTACTTGTAAAACTAGAATAAATTCTTCAAATAGCCTAGCTAATAAAATTATGAAATAAACAACAAATCTCCAACAACAAATTATTTTGACCAAAACATGCCAACAATAAATATATATTTGACGTGTCATTGTAAAAGCCAACACATTCAACCAAACCTCAACTTACAAAACCAGAATACACCCCGAATCGAGATTATACAGGCTGATGGTGAAAAATTGTCGTTTCCTCACATTTTTTGCTTCTCAGGACATGTCACACGCCCCCGCCTGTTAAGGCTTTTCTCTATTAGGGATTATCTCTGCCTGCCCCTCTCGCCTTTGGGGGATTGTCAGCTGTGTCGCTTAATCGCTTTGCGAAGGATTGGTAACTAAGCTAGGGAGTTGGGTTTTGTAATCAGCTGTCTAGTGTATGTTTAACATAAACATACGCTTCACGACTTGTGTATACACACTCCCTTTTTTATTATGGCGGGGTAGTCAGAGGCTTGAGTGACTATCTCCGAAATTCCGAAGGCATGTTAGGTATGGGACATTCGAAGCTCGCGTATCACTAGATAGACAGCACCCAACGTGATAGGTAGTGAACCGTATCGCCGTATATAGGCATTGACTATTACCTATCCTGAGGGATGTGTGTATGTTTATATATGTATATATTAACGTCCTTTAATCTCTTTAGGAGTGGACAGAACTTTGGAGACGATAAAAGCTCCTATGTAAGTTTTAGCATGAATATTGGGGTTGTAATGTCATATGGAACATTGGTGACTGGTTGCTAGCCCATCCTCAATAGATTCCACTTACCATACCATACCATTAGAACGTTACAATAGATCCATATTGTAACCTTCTAAGCTACTCAGACCTGAAGTGTATGTATTATGAGAATAATCAAACATCAAACATGACATCAAAAAAGAAAGAAACAAAAATCTTTATTCACTAATATACAAAAACACAAACAGGGAAAAAATAAATGTAAAGAACACCGTTGATGCAGTGAAACGCTAAAAAATCTAAAAGATATTCTCATGTCTCTGACATTCTGTCCACTCCAAAAGGGATTAAAGGACGTGAATGTATATGTATGTATGTGCTTTTATATTCGTTCGTATAGCGTTATTCAACTAAACATATTATTAAATTGTGAAAATAATAAATGTATATTAGGCATGTTTCCTCTAGTTAATTTATGGTACTTATGTTGAGTGATTTGTCAGGATCTTTCAAGGTTGCCACAGTAGTCTCTGGCTATCCCATGGAGTAATCAATAAGAGGAGTGGGCGTTACGCAATATTTGTATGGAAACAAGCGTGGCATTACGCGGGGTGAAGCGAGGTACGCGAGAAGTAGGGGGATATTACGTCCAATCAAAATATGACATCGGCAAATCAAATCAGGTATCTTTTTCTACTACACACACCTTTACACCTACACCTTTCGCCGGGTCCTCTTTATATTTGGCTCGTGGGCTATCCCGATCTTTAATATAATAGAATATTGGTGATAGGTTACTAGCCTTTCCCCCAATATATTGTCATCAAGTAACATGTTGGAAAGAATTGCAGTTAGATAGCTTTCTAATTCCGTCTCGGACTAGCACGAGACATACTTGTGACCTTAGAGATGTTATAATAATAATATTGTAGGACCTTATTACACCAATTGAACTAGCCCCTTTGTAAGTACATTTACGACTTGAGTTAAGGGTAAGTACTAATCAACGTATATTTAAGAAATATATACATATTATATATAGATAAATACATATATAATCAACGACCAGACTGGAAAGCAGAAGAATAGCGTAGTTCTTAAATCTGCCTTCACCGGGAATCGAACCCGGGACCTCACGATTAGCGTTCAGGCGTCTAACCGATCGCACCATGGAGGCCGTGAAACCTATTTCTTTATATCTCCGAGGTTCTGTCTTCTCCAAAAAGGATTAAAGGACAGGTATGTGTATGTATGTAAATACATTGGATTGGTTAATACTTTTGTCAAGTTAAAATCTAAGTTATTTTGGTTTTAATTGAAATACAATATTGTACGCCAGAAGAGGCAGCCCATGCTGAGACTAAGTAATAATTGTACACCCTATTTACGCATGTTTCATAAATAAAGTTTCTTTGTCGTCGTCTTAACAGAAGTAAAATCTTAAGCAAATCTATAACTGTTAAATAAACTAAGGGGCCAGTTCAATCTCACAATCAAACACATTTATCCTACTGTCACGCCAAATCCAACAAATAGGTCGGTGCCATCAAAACCTCCTTGCTGAGAAGGCGACGCCATGATTGATGACGTCACGCGATGACGTCACGACCGGAAACGACGATTGCGGAAACGGCTTTTGAGAAAAATCGAGGGTAGGCTAACGTGTTTTAGGATTAAGAGGGATTGGTAGAAGCTTATACATACATATACATCACGCCTGATTCCCTGTAGAGGAGTAGGCAGAGATCACGGATCCCCATTTGTCCTACTGACAGAGCACTTTCGCTTCATTGACATTCATTCATCTTCTCATACATACTCGGCGGTTATAGGTACTCCTAACGTCACCCTTTTTACAATATAGCGTAGTCGTTTCTGACTAGAAGTTTATGTTTTTAATTTTGTTGCAATATGACCGTAAGACATTTCGGGGTAGTCAGAGTTTTAATTTTTTTTAATGGAGCATTTTCATAGTGTTTGATCACTCAAAAGCCTCTTATCAGTTATCATTTTAAACCAGATAATTAGTATTTACGGTTACTGGTGGTAGACCATGTCTTTTTGTAGTGATTTTTTATTATCTATTATTACATGTCAGCAGGTTTCCCCACGATGTTATCCCTCAATTAAAAAAGGGTAGTATTTAAACGTACATCAAATAATATGAAAATATTCACTAAAAATACTGATTAGTACACCAAAATACAGTCCCAACCCAAACCTAACCTTTGCTGTGCGATTAGCTATATCTTGGTGTACATTTCAGTATTTTTGTTATTTTAATTATGTTCCATTAACGGTTCTTCATTATTTGTGAATATTGACACTTGTGTGTGATTTAGTAATTATTCATTTAAAAAAAAAACATTTCACTCAATGGTAAGTTAGAGCTTCTAATCTCTAAATACAGTACTTAATAAAAATGAATGAAGCTAGAGAGATTTGTCGAATCATTCAAGATGTCCTTACAGTCTCTACCTATTCTGTTAAGGAAGTAGAGACTTAAATTCTATATGTATATATATATATATATATATATATATATATATATATATATATATATATATATATATATATATATATATATATATATATCTGTAAAATAACCTTTATGTTCCTAAATCTCTTAGTCACCTCCTATTACATTTCGACAACTAGTTAGCAATAAAGACAAATCTCACTACTAATTAGAATCGAATCGAATGAGTGCGATACAATAATCGATACATCGATCACGCTGTCCCCTAGTGGGTGGATTATAAAAATCTTGTGGCAACACTGACATTGATTTATGGATGGCTAGGGAATCAATGCTCAGGGTATAATAGTTGGTGAAGGAATAGCTGTGATTTTGGTGAGAAAAATTTAGGACAAGGACAATCGTTGTCATAATTATATTAGTCATTATCCCTTGGTTCTTATATTATATTATATATTATAGCGAATTTAGTAACTTATTTTTTAGTAACTACTATTATTTTTTAGTACTTACTTTTTAGTACTTCTTTAAGTAACTTATTTCTTACCCATGTCTTGACCAGATAGTCAGTATTCATTCTGGCCGGTGGTAAGCCATTTACTAGCAAGTAGTTTTCCTCACCGTAGTAATTTGTGCATTGCGCATGTAGTCTTATTGCGAAAAAGTACATAGTACAAGAAATTTGAACCCAAATCCTACTGATATAGAGCCAATCTCCAAACAACAGAATACAAATTAGTGTATTATTTATCAGTAGTGATGACAATAATCATTAGGCACAATTTACAAACTGTATATAAACCGTACATATCTTGTGATTATTAATACATCACGTAAAAATAATACATCACTGCCTACAAAGGGGTACGTAGAGAATACAGAACCATGTAGCTCCTAATTCTTGAAATACCACATTTTTCTTACAAAACACATCCATTTCAACACATAACCTATCTATCTTATATCTTAAGCCTGATATCCAATACGAAAACTAGACAAAGCACCCATCGAATCAATTGTATTAAAAATTAATTTTCCTCAAGCACCTACTCGCTAAACGATGTTGTTTCCATTGAAACAGGAAATAAAAGCATGAATAGACCATTCAAGAGATCGCAGCTAACTGGGCGATTTGTGCACGTAGAGCCAACGTGACGCGGTTTGTAGGGGCTTAGGCTGGAATAGAGGTGGCGAAGTCTAAGATTTCAAAGCGGTTGGGATAGGTGATGTGGTTTATTATAAACTAATATCGAAGGATAACTTTGCCCAGTGGATACAGAATATAATGAATAGATTAATATTTTTTAACATAAATGTTGGGGCGGTGAAATAATGTTAGTATTAAGCATGCAAAGGTATTATTGAGTAACTCTCGCAACAATAGTTTTTTGAAGGAATAAGTTTATTTTGAACGCTTATTCGTAGTTTCATATTATAAATATTATTTCACATTTCTTTGTTACTAATTCATTCATATTACCTTTCTTTTCTAGTTATCTATTTCTCTTCTGTATGATGACAGTAAAAGTGCAGTAAAAGCAACTTCATTAGCACAGAACGCCTAAAATTAATTCTCACTGTTTTATTAATATTATGTATTAAAAGAGTTCACGGCAGTTACACTGCACTATAATTATTATTATTATATAATAGACTTAGCTACTGCATTAAAGTAATTTTGTTAATACAAATCCCCAGCTCTTAAACATTTTTATTCTAAGCTATTTCAAATCTCATTGTCACAATGTAAAACGCCAAAAAATCAATTAGTTCCCTCACCATCGCGAAATATGCGGCCAGCCTTATCGGCACACGATAGGAAATTGGGTATCGGACAAAAAGCCAAGACAGAAATTGATAATGAAAATAAAATAACAAGATAAAAAACCGAATCTTCGCCCCTCGAGCGTCGCTGTGGAAAATCGGATCCGATCGTGCGGAACCATTTTAGAGTAATCCAAACAGGTTACTCTTTTTTCGAGCATTTTTTTCCGAGAATTTTTGTGTTTTTTCCCCCTTTTTGCCCTTTTTTCTCCACTCTATCTCTCCCAACACGAGCTGGTGTCAAAGACCTTAAGATGTCATCTTAGCATAACGCAGGCTAATTACGGGTTTTTTTAAGTTTCGAAAGGTTGATGAAATGAAGTTTCGTTGGTCAGGTGGTAAAATTGGTTCTAACAGTAATAGTCCAATTCGGTTTTAGAGAGTTTTGTATAAATCTTAAGACATAATATTAAATGGTGTCATTTAGGTAAAATATATGACTGGTTTTCTTGTAAGACAAGTAATGGATGATCCAATTTAGAAAATGTAAAACCTTATAGATAAAAAGCGAAATTAGTATAATAATTCGGCTTAACCTTTTAACAGTTTAATTAATTTCTAAGAACACTTATCAAGCACACCAAAGTTTAAGTTAAAATATGAACTATAAATCAATCTTTCAAAGTCTTTCAAAGCTTAACCAATAAACTCAAAGTCGTTTTAAATAATGTCTTAATTAACACCATGCAGCATAAAAGTCTGAGTCCTAGTCTGTGACATATATAATGAGCAAACTAGCTGTCATTCTGCTGTATAGAGTTAAGGAACTAAGGGTCTATTGCGTTGGCTCCTAAATGTACTCTACTTTTGATAACTTTACAGGACAGTGATAATAAGGGAAAACGTTATTTTTTATGTACTTATAATTAAGAAGATTGTACTACTACTACTTTTTGAAGTTATAGTAGTATGTTATAGTAGTATTAGTAGTAATATTATAGGGCCAAAGCGTAAAGCATGAGTTAGTCATATCTGTATTCAGTATTCAATGTGACAGGTGGTAAGCCGTGTCACTATTTACTAGCATCGACTATTGCCTGTTAAGAGAAATAGATAGTGGGTAGTAGTTTCCACAATATTTTTACTACAGAAATGTAGGTACATAGCAAATCCGAAATGTTCATTTTGATTGCTACTTGCTACGGGGCATGAACCCTGTACCTACTGCTACAGAGTCAAGCCCTAATCGCGATGAATCATGGTAAGGAAACAAACTATAAAACAGTAGAAAAGTGTAGTTCTTAACTCAGCCTCCACAGAGAATCGAACCCGGGAACTCGCATAGCGTTCAGGTGGTTAACCGTTCACTCCACAGAGGGGAATGAATGATAATGAACGAATGAATTGCATGCATATTACCTTAATTTGACGTAGGTTAGTCGTTGGTAGTTTGACTCTGTATCAGTGGGTACAGGGTTCAAATTTCGGAGCATTTACTAATCGATATTTAGATTCCTGATTTGCATTTGTACATTTATGCGAAATAAATATATGAGCATGTATGAGAAAAGTAATGGATGTGAAGTAACAGACTTTTGTCATCCGTTCAGTCGGTGATCGAGAGTCTATGCCTATACCCTTAGGGACGTAGAGGCGTGAATATACGTTGCATACCAAATATCCAACAATACGTTAAGCGGAAATATACGAAAATATGGAGAGAAAATCCTCTGTTCCTTGAACAGGTAATAGTTAGTGCTTGTAAATTATGACATGGCTTACTACCGTCACATTGTGTAGTACATATCTGATCGACACGTAGGTTCGAGGTGGCCATAGAATTACTACTTTCGCAATTGAGGAGATGGAGACATGACTCTGATTACCACGCAATGAATAATATTTGTGTTTTTTTTCTTTTTTTAAGGTTATACAGTTTTTTTTTGTTATAAAGTATGAATCTTACCTTAATAGGTGGTGCGTAATCCACAGCCATCATACAATCACTGTTGACGCCTGCCTCAGTCTTGATCATGGGGGCGCCGTGGTGGTACAATTGCCCCATCTGGTGGTGGTGCATACCACTGTCCCCTCGGCTGTACCACGCTGTATACATTTTGAAACACTAAGTCTAGCACTAACACATTTTTCTAGTCTAGAACATTTTTAGGTCTAAGGTCACGCAAGGTATCGGTCGATTGTCGAGTTTGGTTTTCGTGGTAGGGACTCGCTGACAGCTGTCATTGGGTGTCATTTTGACAGTTGTTTGACAAGTTTTTTGGTTGTTTAGTTTGAGCACTATTTTGTTAATTATTTTATGCTTTTATTGCACTGTAACACTTTAGTTGTAATATTTTAGTCATATGGTCCGATTGGTAGGTGTTTTCGGTCGTTTCAACGGCATCTGAAAATAAAATAAAGATATAATTAATAACAGTCATATTATTAAGAGACCCAGTTGGCATCACTACATAGTATAAAACAAAATCGCTTTCATTGTCCATATGTCCCTTTGTATGCTTAAATTTTTGAAACTACGCAACGGATTTTGATGCATTTTTTTTAATAGATAGAGTGATTCAAGAGAAAGGTTCAGATGTATAATAACATCCATTAAATAGTGGAGTAGGCTATATATTTTATACCCGTGCGAAGTCGGAGCGGGTCACTAGTTGCAACATAAATTAGATAAGACTCATTGAAAAAATGATAATATTATACTGTAGTAAAGTGTAGTAATACTGGATTTTAATAAAAATGTAATATTTCGACGTAGCTCAGTTGTTTGGGGCTTGACTCTGTATCAGTGGGTACAGGGTTAAAACCCCGGAGCATTTACCATTGAAAATGATGATTTCTAATTTCGTACATTTCCACAATAAAAATACTGAAATGTTCACCAAAATATTTGTGAAATGGGCTGAATACTACAGCGAGAGAAAACATCGTAAGGAAACCTATTTGTTCCCAGAACTGGTAATAGTCAGTGCTAGTAAATGGTGTCACGGCTTACCACCTGGCACATTGAGAAGGGTCCATAGAAGTACTACCTCCGCAATTGCGGAGATGGATATACGAATTACACTTAAGGGTAATGGTCGTAAAACAGTTTTATCTTTGTTGTATTTTTAATTACTAGATTACAAAAATGCTGTATATTAATTATATATATTTTAATTGATAGTCAAATTTTACTAATACACTTAGATCCATAATTGACTTCCTAACGATGTACTAAACACTCATCCAATCTAGCTTAACGCACTTTAACATAATTTAAAAGTACTGAAAGTAAATGAGAACTATCATTACAAATGGATTTCCATTTTATTCCTTTATCATATATCAATTCATAACATATTCCAAGTAGACCTTTAAAAACCTATCGCAATCACATGTACATAAACTAGAAATAAAAAAATAAAATAATTGAAAGCTCATCAAAATTATTGAAATGTACACCAAAATATAGCTAAACGCACAGCAAAGGTTAGGTTTGGGTAGGGACTGTATTATTTTGGTGTACAATCCAGTATTTCAGGAGTGCATTTTCGTATTATCTGATGTTACTTTAAACACTATCCAAGAAAAAATAAAGGCATTTAGTCATTGATAGTTAACAACCTATGTCGATAGGTACTTATGAAATAAATTGAGAATAAAGCAAATATATTAAAAATATGTAAAAAGGAATCGATTCGGCATGATATGATAAAAAAAAAAATTTTGTATTCAATACAAGAATCATAAATATAACTTAACGAAATTCAAAACTAAAATATTTTTTCTCTAAGATAATCTACATCACCGGTAATATATCAGTACCTAATATAAGTAAATACAACAAGAAGACTGTATAAAAACCTATGCCTACATAACTGTCACCTCCTTTGCTAGTCTGGGACGTAAAATAATGATAACTATCTGCCGATCTTCCCGGTATGTCGTAGGAGGCTATAGCGTGAATGGAATCTATTGGGCGATACCCTAACAACCTTTGTCACCAATGTTCCATACGATATCACAACTCTTATTCATGCTAAAAAGTGACCTAATGTCTACTATATCTCCGAGGTTCAGTCCACCCCGATAGGGATTAAAGGTCGTGAATGTATTTACATACAGTTAGTTTAAATCCCCAATCAAAAAGGACAAGGATTAAATGTAATTTAATAGGCAATGGGCTAGCAACCTGTCACCAATGTTTCATATGACATCACAACCCTAATTCATGAACGAAAAACGAAAGCATTCACGACCTTAACCCTTACGGGGTAGTCAGAGGTTCAGGTTTCCATCTCCGCAATTGCGAAGGTAGTACTTCTATGGACACCTCGAACCCACGTGTTGATCAGATAGTCAGGTGGTAAGCCATGTCGCCATTTACAAGCACTAACTATTACCTGTTCGACGTAATAATTAATGATATAACTTTAAAAATATTGTCTCTAAAGTTCAATCCACCCTGAAAGGGATTAATTAAAGGACGTGAATATACAGACACCTTACATTATCAAATACCAACTTAACACGCAAAGTGCAGAATAGTTCTATATTTAAAATCAGAGAGGGCGTGTCTATTGAGGTGGAGGGCGGAGCTATTAGGTCATTCAACTCTCTATAAGTACTAATTTCATTTACTCGCTATGCTTATGCGTTAGGTACTGGTAAGGTTAAGAATTTGTTTGTGAAGGGCTTAGGTTCGAATACAACAACTTGCGGGGTAGTCAGAGGTTCAGGTATCCATCTCCGCAATTGCGAAGGTAGTAATTCTATGGACACCTCGAACCCATGTGTTGACCAAGTCAGTACTCAATGTGACGGTGGTAAGCCATGTCGACATTTACAAGCACTATTACCTGTTCGACGAATAGGTAGGTGTCCTCACGTTGTTTTCCCTCACCGTATAATACGATGCATTTCGTGTGAGCCGAGCCCCAAACAACCGAGCTACGTCGAATTAATAATATATTCGAAATCTAATATAATATACATTTTCCTGAGGGATCTTATCTCTACCGCATTAATTCTGCTTTCATGATTCTTCTGCCAAACCCAGCACTCACTACCATACATAAGCGTGAACCAGAATAATATGAATAGCCAATCGCGTCCGTTCTGACACCAACTGACTATACATCATAGCATTCATTCATTTGACGACCTCCGTGGCGCGATTGGTTAGCACCTGAACGCTAATCTTGAGGTCCCGATTTTCTGTGGAGGCAGAGTTAAGTACTACGCTTTTCTTTTGCTTTCCAGTCTGGTTGTTGATTATATGTGTATTTATCTATGTATAATAAGTATATATTTCTTAAATATACGTTGACTAGTACCCTTAACACAAGTCTTGAACTTACTAAGGGTCTAGTTCAATTGCCTAGTAGCGATCTAAATATTATTATTCACCGCATTTCCTTTCTTCACTCTTCTTTCAATATAAACCTCACATTTTCCATCTCTCGTAAACAATATAATAATTCTAATATAGGATATGTACTTTGTGAAATAATACCTAATTCATTTTCATTGCAATATCCTACAATATAATATACACGAAGTAGACCGCGTAGAACTTATACAGATCAAATTTGAGACATTCTTCTCAAGGCGGGTGTACGTAGTGAAGAACAGAAGATCATGTATGAGAAGGTTTATCGGTGTATGAAGCAAGAGAGATTTGCCACCCGTTCCAGGTGGCTTTATAGTCTCTACCTATCACTGGGGACGTATAGGCGTGAATATATATATGTATGTATACAATATATTAGATTAGAGAGATACTAATTAACTGCTTATTATGTCGGTAGAATAGGATGAAAAATCAGGCACTAATATTCCATAATATAAAACCTAGATAGTTAAGTACTTAAATGTATCCATAGGTCAATAGGCTTTAAATATTAAAATACTAGTATGTTAGTATTTAGTAGCAGAGATGTTGAACCTATGAAATCATTGTCCCCGTGAAAGGATTAGACGTGCGGTTTTGTATTAATTAAATATTGGTGAAAGATTGCTAGCCCAACGCTTAAATAATACCGCCGGGATCACCCGGTATTCATTATTATACTTAAATGTAAGAATAACAGAAAAATATATCGATTATATCCATTTTTATTATACTAACTTCAATCTAAGTACATATAACATAAAAATATATCGAGTTTTGTCTTTAGAAAATATAGCCCTAATGCAGTTATTGCAGAAACATAATAAACACAATATTCACAGCAACCAAAGTGTGAGGTTGTATTGCCTATTATACCTATTTATTACTATTGTATATTATAATAATAACAATTTTCTTATGTTGGTTGTTCATTCATACATGCTATACCGACTATTCTGTAGAGAAATAGGCAAATAGCCCTTTTCCCGATCCTCACATACCAATTTCCTTTCATTACCATTCACACACCTCCTCATACACACATGGCAGTTATAGATACATAGTCTCTTTAGAAAAACCTGCAAACTAGTCCGTCAAAGCAAGAATAGATTAAATACTCACATGTCTGCATGTACGTATGTTAATTAATCTAATTACAAGTTTTATTTAAAGTCACTTGAACGGTCAATTACGAATTAATTTATTGTTTTTGTTAAATATTTGAACGCATTGCTGTTGGTAATGAGCTTTGCTATTTAGTATGCGATGCTAGTTGGGGAGTTTAAAATAATCATCAGCTGCCTAAAATATAGCTTAATATATCGATGGCAATTATAGGTAATAATAATTGAAACAGCATTACACCAATTGAACTAGGCCCTTGTTTAGAACATTTAAGACTTGTGTTAAGGGTACTAGTCAACGTATATTTAAGAAATATATAATTATTTTATATGGATTAATACATATATAGCATATATAATCAGCGACCAGACTGGAAAGCAGAAGAAAAGCGTAGTTCTCAACTCTGCCTCCACCGGGAATCGAACCCGGGACCTTACGTTTAGCGTTCAGGTGATTAACCAATCGCGCCACGAAGGTCGTCAATCGTTTAAAGTATTTCTAATGTCAGGTATAATTATTGAATATTATCATTACGTTTGTTATCAGGGGCCTTAGTCTACTAATGCATTTTAGGCACAATATTAGTTCAGTAGTAAAACAATTGTACTTAAGTTGCAGAAATTTGACATTTTTGGTACTCCACTAACAACTTTACGCCACTGAAGCTCTATCAAACTGCGTCTGAAGTACAAAAAAGCTACTTTACTAATCAATCGTGCCTCAGTAGCAGTTCCATCGCGTTATTTTTGGTATTCCACTATTTTTTTACAGCTTTGTCTGTGCTCAATCGTAAGCAAGTGTGCTATTGAGTAGTCCCTGAAGCACTACTGACGCGCTTTTGGGTCACTATCGAGGTACAACTGTGATAGATCTAAATTTTAGCAGTCTACCACTTTTACAGCAGAGACGCAGTAGCGACGCAGTAGTATCGCCGTCATAACTAATTAGTGGACTAAGGTCCCTGGGGCTATTCAATTGATTTGATATCAATTTGATATAAATAAGGCTGTAGCGTGTGTGGTGTTTTAAATTTTAATAGTACATTTATTCTTTAACCTAACCTAACTTACTTAAAAATATAAAATGGCGAGATTTGCTCTCTTTCTATTCCAAGAACAACTTCACACTGTTACCGAAGTTATATTGAACTGATATTTTACCAAAAACATTAGTGGACTTGGGTCCCGGGTTAAAGGTAAATCAATTAAAAATACGACTGCGGTGGTAACTTAAGTGTACGAGTATATCTATCATGACAGCGTTTAGTTATAAATTTTGCTTCAAATGCTATTTTGCTTAATTAATTAAATTTCATTCTCAATTCTTAACTTTACTCTCACATTCATTTTTTTATAAATTAGTGTACCGACAGTATAACGCAATTACATCAAACGATCAGAAAGCAGCTTCAACGTAGCTCAGTTGTTTGGGGTTTGACTCTATCAGTGGGTACAGGGTTCAAATCCCGCCTGAGCATGTACCAATGGAAATGAAGTTGAATTAATTGGAAAATACACGAAATGCACCGAATTCTACGGTGGGAGCTAACATATTTAGGAAACCTGACTGCTTTTTGAGACAGGTAATAGTCAGTGCTTATAACTGGCGACACGGCTTACTACCTGTCACATTGAGTACTGACTATCTGGTCAACACGTGGGTTCGAGGTGGCCATAGAATTATTACCTTTACAATTGCGGATATGGACACGTATAATCCCGTTAGGTTTAATAGTCATAAAACAGTTTGTCTTATCAGTAAACAGCTGGTTACATAGTTCAAATCCCCGATTAAAACAAGGTATGTTTAACGCTTATTTGGCGAAAAATTCCTTAACCAAAAACGTAAAGACAACATGAATTGATTCAATAACTTAACGCGTTTAAGTTTTGATTAAGTGCCGCTAAGTTATGTCTCGTATTTATTAGGTAACGCTCTATAACCAGTCAAGTTATATCCAAGTTAATGCTTGATAATAAGTTGCTAAAGAGTTTAGATTGATCGATAAAGTTGTTAGGTCATTATTGAAACGTGCTACTAATTATTTTGTTCAATTCGATTATATATACTTAAACACACGTTTCTACTTCCTAAAGTAATAGATAGGAACTATCAATAACGATCCTGACAAATCTGTCTTGCTTCACTCACACCCATTAACCTTCTCATACATGTTCTTCTGTTCTTCACACTACACCCGCCTTGAGAAGAATGTCTCCAATTTGATCTGTATAAGTTCTACGCGGCCTACCCCGTCCAACTCTACCTTCCACTTTGGCTTTATAGATTCCTTTGGTAACCCCCCTTTCATCCATCCACTCCATGTATCCAAACCATATTAACATTCATAACTTAATACATCTTCTTTCATACTATAATTTTCATTATTAAATACACTATATTTTTTGTATTATATTAGCTTTTAAGTACACACTATTAACTAACCTCATATATAGTTTATAGACCAAATTTGAGACATTGATCTCTAGGCGGGTGTACGTAGTGTGAAGAACAGAAGAGCATGTATGAGAGGGTTAATGGGCGTGAGTGAAGCAAGAGAAATTTTTGCAGGATCGTTCCAGGTGCACGGTGCTTATCCCGTTGGGGACGTTAAAGTGTTAATATTTGTATGTAAGGTCTAAACTATAAAAAATCTGTTTATCTACAAATTCAATAGTAGTAGTAGTCTCTCTTCTCTTAAAGATGTTAGTTTAGTAAGCAAGTAAAAATTATTCTGAGTAAAAATTCGTTAAAGCTACAATTTCTTGTTGGTTCTTCTCCGAGCTAGGGCTTCCGAACCAACGGTAGAGTCATAGTTGTACAAGACAAAAAGCCTAATATAAATATATGGAAAAAAACATAAAGAAAATAGTTTAACCTATAGATAGACTAACATTCAATGTGATAATTAAATAATTATGATGTAAATTAGATCACAAAATTAAATTAAAATAAATATTTTATTTTTTATGTTACACATTATTTTGAATAACAAGAGTATTTTTCCTAAGATATGTTGATTTCAAACGTATTATAATTTAATATTATTTCCATAATCGCCTTTGAGTAAGGTAGAAGTTTAACAAACCCTTTAATCACGTTAGGAAGATAAGTAGGGAAAATTTCACACGTAATGAATAAGAAAGATAGGTATTTCAATTGCCATAATATTCTACTTGACTTTGAAAAGACTTGACTTTGTGTTAGTTAGGTTTTTTCTTATCGTTGCATTTTAAGACGCTTGTGTTCAATTTCATTTTTATAATGAAAAAGTTATAGTAAAAAAACTTTTTTATGATGCTAATGAGATACATATAGCAATATGTGACTTAATGTAGGTATGTAGATCAATTTCATTGAAGTTTAGATTGGCCTATAAAATTTGCAAAAAATTGCAAAATTCGGAAATTGCAATAAAGTTGACAATTATTTGCAACAAAATTATTTGAAGATCTAATTCTGAGGACCCCGTCCATTTTTAATAGGAAAAAGTAATGCATACTGAACTATAGGTATAATATAATGGATTTTATAAGACTATGCCTAAAAAAAGAAAAATATCGTCCTCACATAGGCATTTTAAAAAATCCGCAGGTATAGTATTTAAGTCTTTATAGCATGGCAAAGGTATAATTAAAAAGCACTGTAATTACCTTAAAAAAATCCCTACACAACCACTACACTCACACTTTCACCAAAAACCGCACAATACCGGTAACCCGTAAAAAAGTCGGTAAAACTTCGGAAATCCCGCCAAAATATCGCTAACCCACGCCGATATTAACCGCAAAACAAAAAGCGAGCGCTAATTAGTGAAAAACCGCGAAAAAAGCGCCGGCGGAAAAACGCCAAACGCAAAAACTATGTTATGCGTTTTTCCTCTTAGAAAAAAGGCTCAAAATGTTTTTTCGCGCGCGCTACATCCGTATATCCCTTACGACCGCGTCGCGTCAACTAAAAACAGCCTTCCAATATCTGTAGGCGGTTAGGCGGGACAAGAACGGCTGTATACGTTTTGGTTAGCCAGAAAAGGAGGGAAGTTTAAGGCTGTAGGCGTGGTTAGGGGGAGGGGCGTCAATAATTGTACAGATACAATTTTCATCTGCATACAGGCTTTTTGTCGAGTGCATTGTCTGCGTTTTTTTGTGCGTTTTTCGTCTATGAAATGCTTATCCGTTTTATTACTTAGCTTTGAGTGTTACGTTTGATCGATGCGTGCGTTTTTTGTGCGTTAATAGGTATATGCGTTTTTTAACCTGTCGATTCTTGGGTTAAGTAGGTTTATTTGGCTGGGCGTGTGTTTGGTTGAAAATGAGCGGTTGAGTTATTTATTTGACGTTTTGACGTAAATCAGTTTTGGGTAAATATTTGTAGAATGAGTTTATAAGATAGCTTGTGATAGGAAATAACGTTTTATATGCTATAGGACCATTGATAGTCACGTTAGACGGTACAAATAAGGTAATGAGTGGTCATGGAATTAAAGTCTTCACATAATAATATCCTTATGTAATAAACACTAAAACTTTTGCTTATAATTCTACTTTTTTTTAAATCTTTGGTCGACAGTTTATGATAAAATGTTCTTTGGATCATTTAGCACTGTCTAAACTTTTATATTTTTATACTTTATTATTTATATTTTAAGCAAGTGAGCGTTTATTTAACTTATAATTTCATAACAGAATGGGTTAAAGTACTTAATAAGGATTTAGAATACAATACTCCGTACGAATTTAAAAAAAATATTATAAAAAACGTTATAAGGAAACCTGTCTTTTTTCCGAATAAGTAATAGTTAGTACCTTTACACGGCTATATGATGACGACATATATGTATTAGATAATTTAACGTTTTTATAGGGTTATTGTAAACAAAAATGTGTGAGGAAACTTGTGTATTCTTCGGGATAAGTAATAGTCAGTCTTTACACGGTGATATTGAACACTATCTGTCACATTGGTTGATTATTTAGTAAACGAAGGTTTTGAGTAGCCAAATATCTTCACAGTGTCAAAGATGGTCAAACACATTTGTTTATCACGGAATTATTATCGATACTTATGTGTATATAGGAAGGTACTTATATAAGGAACGGTTAAATTTGTATGAATTGTAATTATAAATAGTCGTTGAACTGAAGAAGTGAGAAAGGCGCATCTAATGTAACAGATTATGTACTTTATTATCAGACACTAAACAACTATAACTTTATTTTTTTTTAACTGCGATTCAAGTTTTGTTTATAACGTTATTTTTCCTAACGAAACGGATTGTTTCACTATAAGTAAATTATGTAATGTAATTATAAATTCATATGCGAAGAGCATAAGTAAGCTGGAATAGCAATGTCGTAGATGTCGTCTCAATAAGATAGAGAATAGCGTTCAGGTGGTGAACCAATCGCGCCACGAAGGTCGTCAATATACTGTAAATGAGTGATGTTAGAAATACTTATAATCACCGCGTATGTATGAAGGATCGGAAAAATAGATTTGCTGTCTCTACCTATCCCTCTGTAAAGGCGTGAAGCATAATATAAATATATTCACGCTTCTACGTCCCCAACAAGATAGGCAGAGACTATCGGTCGTCACCTGGAACGGGTGACAAATCTCTCTTGCTTCACTGACACCTATTAACCTTCTCATACTTTCTCTTCTGTTCTTCACTATGTACACCCGCCTTGAGAATCTGTATATTTGATATATACATACATACACATCACGCCTGATTCCCTGTAGAGGGGTAGGCAGAGATCACGGATCCCCATATGTCCCGATCCTGACAGACCACTTTCGCTTCATTGACATTCATACATCTTCTTATACACACTCGGCGGTTATACGTACTCCTAACGTCACCTTTTTTCAAAAGAGCGTCTATCTGACTGTTATATGTCTTATTAACCGCCCTTCCACTTCACTCATATATATTCCTTTTGTCAATCTGCTATCATTCATCCGCATAACATGTCCAAACCATCGAAGCATGCTCTTTTCAATCTTAGTCACTACATCTTCTTTCTAACCGCAACCTTCCTTTATCACTCTATTTTCAATGTCACTCCTAACATGCTTCTCAGTGACCGCATATACTCGTATAATATAGTATAGTGATCTGTAATATAATATTATTGATGATGTTTATCCTTCTTTAAAGAGGCGTCTATTCGAAATAACAAACATGGAGCGCGCGGCGAGGGAAATTTTGAAATTGGAACTTGCCGCCGACAGGCGCTACGCAAAAAGTGGACACTGGCATCGCACACGGCTGGGCGTGGAGTAGCGTTAGAGCTAGAGAATATTTAAAAAAAATACAATTATACTAGAACTAGCGACCCGCTCCGGCTTCGCACGGGTATAAAATATATAGCCTACTCTACTATTTAATTGATGTTATTATACATGTAAACCTTCCTCTTGAGTCACTCTATCTAT
Source organism: Leucoptera coffeella (assembly GCA_030578115.1). Lineage (NCBI taxonomy): Eukaryota > Metazoa > Arthropoda > Insecta > Lepidoptera > Lyonetiidae > Leucoptera > Leucoptera coffeella. Next base: position 22,812 of record JAMBLF010000889.1, read on the forward strand.
TATAGAAAACCGCATCAAAATCCGTTGCGTAGTTTCAAAGATTTAAGCATACAAAGAGACATAGGGACAGGGAAAGCGACTTTGTTTTATACTATGTAGTGATTAAATAAGTACTTTTACATGGCTTACCGTCTGTTCAATTGAGTATTTAGGTTCGAGATGGACATAGAATTACTATCTTCGCAATTATAGATATGATGTCGTAAACATATTTTGGTTACAAATTTGTTATTGTTATTTATTATAATTATAAAAATATACAAGTACATTTTAACACCAATGAGGGTGTAAAATAAAGTGGAATTCCAATGCAAGCCCACGATTAAGTCAATACCTAGTGATCATCATAAGCAGTAGGTAATAAATTCGTTGGCTCTCTAATTTTTTTGCTTCATATCCAAATGAGTTATACATAATTTCATGATCACGATATTCAGTTAGTGTGTATAAAACACTTTTTTCTTTATTCTCAGAAAACAGCGTAAAGAAACATGCTTATTGAATTGATTGTAAATAGTTTCTATGAACGAAGGTTGGAGAGCCGAATATCAAGGGCAAGTCCAGTAATGCGTTTTAGCAAAGATGCCTTTGCTCATATTTATATCGTACTAGCGACCCGCTCTGGCTTCGCACAGGTATAAAATATGTAGCCTACTCCACTATTTACTGGATGTTATTATACATATAAACCTTCCTCTTGAATCACTCTATCTATTAAAAAAATCGTATCAAAATCCGTTGCGTAGTTTCAAAGATTTAAGCGTATAAAGGGACATAGGGACAGAGAAAGCGACTTTGTTTCATACTATGTAGTGAAGCTAGTAGTAACGGTGTTAATTTGTTTTATAGTCAGTAGTGGCACTGCAAAAATGACGAATTTCACCAATAATGGCAGCAGATATTTTTCGTTCACGTAAAACTTCACACCATTACTGAAGTGCGATAAAATTACGATTTTGTAAAAAGTATTAATAGACATGGGATCCTTATAAAAAGCCGACGATTCTTGAGTTAAAAGGCATCACGACATTCTTTATTTAACTTCATCAAAACTCTGAATAGTTTTGAAGCAAATTATGCATATAGACAATAAGCAGGCCATGCCATGCCAACTTGTGATAAATTTGCACTACATAAAAATTATGTCTATAATTGTGTTAATCTTTAGCGTCTCCACACCACGCTTTGTGATTAAGAAATCCTCAGCTATTTCAGTTCGCAGCAGACTGCGTGCAAAAACGCTGTCCCTTTCGCGTCATCGCACATACGTGCCTTGCCAGAGCGGGATAGATGCTCGGACAAACAGTTCAACTTGATCCCTAACTCCTCCTCAATTTCAAACAATTTATATGAAAAACATTGAAGCGTCGAGACCAAGATATACTGGTCTTGTTTTGAATTTGTAAATGTAAGGTTTTTGTTGCTATTTTATTTTCATTTATTTTTCTCGTTAGAAAGGGATGCAAATAGGGGTTTGGTGAATGTAAGTGTGAAATGGAAAATTTGTTTTTCACTAGCCATGTTCGATATTGCATTTAAATGATTTATTTAAAAGACTAACCTTTAAGAATTAATATGAGCTGCTTAATTATACACATATCTAAACATTCGTGAGGGTTGGTAGAGATTGGAATCGTAAGAACGAAGTAGAATTAAATATATTACATTTACTTAGTTCAATACATAAAAACATACAGTTCATGACTTTTGTAAACACAGTCCACTTTTTATTGTGAAGGGATAGAATATAGATAGTCAGAGGCTTGAGTCCCAATTTTGAAGGCATGTGAAGTATGGGTCACTTGAAGCCCGCGTTTCATTTGATAGACAGCACTTAATGTGATTGGTAGTCAAACATTTCTCAGTATATAGGCACTGGCTATTACCTATCCCGAGGGATAGACAGGTTTCCTCACGATGTTTTTCTTTACAGCTAGCAACTGTAAGTTAAGTGCGTAAATGAAAAACACAAATTTAGATTTCTTTTATTGATACATGTTAGAGCCGGGATTTGAAGCTAGGACTTCTAATAAGAAGTCATCGGTATTTCCCACTATGCCATAGCCTCTTTTACAAAACATACATACATATATTCACGTCTTTACATCCCAAACGGCAGAGACTATCAATCGCCACCTGGAACGGGTGACAAATCTCTCTTGCTTCACTCACAACCATTTACCTTCTCTTACATGCTCTTCTGTTCTTCACGCTAAGTACACCCGCCTTGAGAAGAATACATTACATTGTAATAAATATTCTGGAGATTGGCATTTCAACTTTTAACTTTAGCACGAAAGTAATATTAATAAACTGTATATGAAGTGGAAGGTAGAGTTAGACGGGGTAGGCCGCGTAGAACTTATACAGACCAAATTGGAGACATTCTTCTCAAGGCGGGTGTAGCGTGAAGAACAGAAGAGCATGTATGAGAAGGTTAATGGATTTATGAAGCAAGAGCGATTTGTCACCAATTACAGGTGGCAATAATAATATTTGGATATTATTACACCAATGGAACTAGCCCCTTGCTAAGTACATTTAAGACATGTGTTAAGGTTGCTAGTTAACGTATATTTAAGAAATATATACGTATTATATATAGATAAATACATATATTATCAACAACCAGACTGGAAAGCAGAAGAAAAGCGTAGTTCTTAACTCAACCTCCACCGGGAATCGAACCTGGGACCCCGCGATTAGCGTTTAGGTGTTTAACCAATCGCGCCACGGAGGTCGTCAATCACAAAGGCAATTGATAGTCTGCCTATCCCGAGGCGTGACTATATGTATGTATGTTCTCTAGACACACCACAGGCGATAATAGTCGTGATCTAAAAGCAGTAGTTGTAAACAATGACTTTATACACAATAGTCAACTATTAATAAAAACTATAAGTTCACACCAAGCAACTTTTACTACTCGTAAGTGAAAATTTCTCTTTTATAAATCACTAGCGACCCGCTCCGGCTTTGCACGGGTATAAAATATATAGCCTACTCCACTATTTAATGGATGTTATTATACATATAAACCTTTCTCTTGAATCACTCTATCTATTAAAAAAAACCGCATCAAAATCCGTTGCGTAGTTTCAAAGATTTAAGCATACAAAGGGACATAGGGACAGAGAAAGCGACTTTGTTTTATACTATGTAGTGATACTTCATAAAGGCAGTTCAAACAAGGTTTTGTGTTAATCTGGGACGTAGAAAATACTTACTAGCTGCCGATCTTTCCATACATACACATTAATATTGAAAAAGTCGCTAACGGTGAGGGAAAACATCATGAGGAAACCTGCCTATCCCTCAGGATACGTAATAGTCAGTGCATATATACGGCGATACGGTTCACTACCTATCACGTTGGGTGCTGTCTATCTAGTGATACGCGGGCTTCGAATGACCCATACCAAACATGCTATCGAAATTTCGGAGATGGGCTTTCAAGCCTCGGACTACCCCGCCATAATAAAAAAGGGTGTGTGTATACACAAGTCGTAAAGCGTATGTAAAAGAAAAATTCACATGTTATTCAACATAAATATAAGTACAGTACATTAATTGAAAGTCACAACATTTGCCTGACACTGGTTGTCTCTTAGCATTGAAATTCTACCGTTGGTTCGGAAGCCCTGGCTCGGAGAAGAACAAACAAGAAACTCCGGCTTTCAGGATTTTTTGCCCAGTGCCATTTACAAAATCAAATTATAAAGAAACAAAAGACAAACGCGTTCACGACCATGAACCCTTGCGGGATAGTCAGAGGTTCAGGTGTCCTTCTTCGCAATTGCAAAGGTCGTAATTCTATGGCCATCTCGAACGCACGTGTTGACCAGATAGTCAGTACTCAATGTGACAGGTCGTAAGCCATGTCGCCATTTACAAGCACTATTACCTATTCGGGGAACAGGTAGGTTTCCTCACGATGTTTTCCCTCACCGTAGTATTCAACTTAGCTTAGATATATTAAAGGAAATGAATGTATATGTATGTATTAAGCTTTCTTTTTACTAGCTTTGAAACCGTTTGCACTATTCCTAGACAATTAATAACAAGTATCAAATACGTAAGGCCGGAAATGGTGACATTTAGAATTCCTAGGTTACCCATAAGACCTAACCGTTGAAGTATGAAAAAACTAAAGGTGTATCAAAGGTCAGTAGAAATACTGGTATATTCACGCTTCGTTACCGCCGGGGGTAGGTAGGATGTAAATGTCAGCTGTAATTGAGATAGTTTTAATTGGAGATTAGGGTTAGAGGTTTGTGATAATTAAAAACAGGTTAAATTATAAGACTTTTATCCCTGTAAAGGTAGATAGAGATTATGCTGACATTCATAATATTGATAGATGCTAAAAATAATAATGTTTGGGACACTATTATACAAACATACGCTTCACGACTTGAGTATACACACTCCCTTTTTTATTATGGCGGGGTAGTCAGAGGCTTGAATGCCCATCTCCGAAATTTCGGAGGCATGTTAGGTATGGGTCATTCGAAGCCCGCGTATCACTAGATAGACAGCACCCAACGTGATAGGTAGTGAACCGTATCGCCGTATATAGGCACTGACTATTACCTATCCTGAGGGATAGGCAGGTTTCCTCACAATGTTTTCCCTCACCGTTTGTGAATTTTACACTATTATACCTATGTACTTATGTCATAATGGAACATTGGTGACACTCTGTTAGTTTATCGCTCAATAGATTCCATTTATCCTAAGTCCCTTAGTCGCTTTCTAGAACATGCCGGGAAGATCGGCAGCTAGTTAGCATTCTTTTTACGTCCCAGACTAGCACGGAATACAAGGTGAATACCTGCCTTTCTCTATAAGTGGTAGGCGAGGGAGTAGGTTAAGATTTGAGCTACAAGTACATAATAAAGAACATACTCGTATAATAACTTGAACCCACGTGTTGACCAGATAGTCAGTACTCAATGTGACAGGTGGTAAGCCATGTCGCCATTTACAAGCACTAACTATTACCTATATAAGTGGGACCGGGGTTCAAACTCCGAAGCATGTACCAATGAAAATGAAAGTTTCATGAATTTCTATGTACCTACATTTGCGTAATAAAAATACATTTTCCTAATACACCGAAAACATCTTATGGAAACCTACCTGTTCCCCGAACAGGTAATACAGTGCTTGTAAATGGCGACATGGCTTACTACCTGTCACATTGAGTACTGACTATCTGGTCAACACGTGGGTTCGAGGTGGCTATAGAATTACTACCTTCGCAATTGTGAAATTGGACATAGAAACCTCTGGCTATCCCACAAGGGTGAATAGTTGTGAAAGCGTTTACGCTTTAACTCTAGTGGTTAATGAAATCTATTCGGCGATGAGCTGGCAACCTCACCAATGTTCCATATGGCATCACATCTCAATACTAATGCTAAAAAGTGATCTACGAGATATTATATCTCTAAGGTTCTGTCCACTCCGAAAGGGTTAAATGACGTGAATGTATATGTATCATATCTTAATTATTTTTTACATTTAGAAAAAGTATTTTTTCATATACATTCACATCCTTTATACCATTTCGGGATGGTCAAAACTTCTAAGATACAATATCTCCTAGGCCACTTTTTAGCATGAATATTAATAATATATACACGATGTATATGATAATATCTGCTAGGTTATTTTTTAGCATAACTATTAGGTTGGGATGCCATATGACTTATTGATGACAGGTTGCTAGCTCTACGCCTAATAGATTTCATTGACCTCTAGTCCTTTAGTCGCCTCCTACGACATGTCGGGAAGAACGGCAGCTAGTTAGCATCGGGTCGGGAACATGTTTTAACGGTCATTTTAAATAGTGTACTTTGGTTATGGTTCAATTAATTTTCTAGAAATTATAGTATTAGTTCACGCTATATTATTTCTAGGCACGCATAATAATAACTTTAGTATACATACATTATATTAACGACCTTTTGGTATGAACAGTGTTTTTGAGACTAAATATTTATAACAATTTTACGTACTATGTGAGACCGGATTAATAAAGATATAAATACCTTGATTACGCGACCACGGCTTATGCAACTGGATCGAAAGGTCGGGTGATATAAAGATATCTATATAAATATATCTTTATTTAATTCTATCGTTAAACGACCCGGTCTCACGTAGTTAATAAAATGAGTATAAATCGCGAGTGTTGTAAAATAACTATATAATAATACGTTGAAGGACACTATTACACCAATCGAACTAGCCCCTTGCTAAGTACATTTAAGACTCGTGTAAAGGGTATTAGTCAACATATATTTAAGAAATATACACTTATTATATAGATATATACATATTATCAACGACCAGACTGGAAAGCAGAAGAAAAGCGTAGTTCTTATCTCTGCCTCCACCGGGAATCGGGACCTCATGATAAGCGTTCAGGTGCTAAACCGTTCGCGCCACGGAGGTAGTCAAATGATGTATTAATTCGTATACTATATACATACATACATACACATCACGCCAGATTCCCTGTAGAGGAGTAGACAGAGATCACGGATCCCCATTTGTCCCACTGACAGACCACTTTCGCTTCATTGACACTCATACATCTTCTCATACATACTCGGCGGTTATAAGTACGTAACGTCACCTTTTTATACTATACTAGCGACCCGCTCCGGCTTTGCACGGGTATAAAATATATAGCCTACTCCACTATTTAATGGATGTTATTATACATATAAACCACTCCTCCTGAATCACTCTATCTATTAAAAAAAGCGCATCAAAATCCGTTGCGTAGTTTCAAAGATTTAAGCATACAAAGGGACATAGGGACAAAGAAAGTGACTTTGTTTTATACTATGTGGTGATAATAAACTGATTACATAAATTTAAAGTCCCCACTTCACACTGTTCTAATGGTATACGCACATACTCAAAGTACGTAATAATCAATGCTTGCGAACAATTAAGCAATTTATTACGACGAATACAATCTCAGAGAATAATCGCAAAGACTAATAGTTAAAGGTACAGATGGTATATGTAGAGGATTGAGGTCTTAGTTACAATCTAATCAATCTAAGTAAGAATAACATGACTTTTAAATATAATCTATATGATAGTATATGTATGTACAAACATACATATAAAATCACGTTTTTAATGTCTATATAAGTGGATACAATTTCAGAGACGTAAAATCTCTATGGCCATTGAAACATGTGTCCAATAGATTCCATTTAGCGACATGCCGGGAAGAACGGTAGTTAATTAATAATATTGTTCTTTGGCTGTCACATAAAACAATACATACATACTATACTGTTGATAACTGTATAGTATGTATGTATGTACGAAACAGTGAATAAAATTCTTCTTTCATAACCAGTTACGAAACCCTGGTTACGAATGTGGACTAAGTCGATAAAAATACATATTTAACAAGTTTTAACAAAATTGACGACCTCCGTAGCGCGATCGGTTAGACGCCTGAACGCCAATCGTGAGGTCTCGGGTTCGATTCCCGGTGGAGGCAGAGTTAAGAACTACGCTTTTCTTTTGCTTTCCAGTCTGGTTGTTGATTATATATGCTATATATTCATTTATCCATATATATTAAGTATATATTTCTTTAATATACGTTGACTAGTACCCTCAACACAAGTCTTAAATCTACTTACCAAGGTCCTAGTTCAATTGGTGTAATAACGCCCTACAATATTATAATTATTAATTATTTTATTAAAGTTGACTCAAACACTGTCATACATAACATACTAATTTAATGACTATTAACTATATTCAAGGTCTTGAGTTACCAGGGTAGTTTCTATGAATATCTGACACTCATAGCCAACGTTTAAAGCGATATCCTGAACCTAATGTGTCAGGTGGTAAGCCGAGCCGACAAAATTCACAAATATATTTTTATTGTACAAAACGCAAAAACAAAAAATTTCCTTTGTGCTTATTCCGAGATTAGAATCAACCATAAACCCACTAATACCTGAGGTCCCAACGACTGGGGCCTTAGTCTATCAATACATATTTGGCTCAGTATTAGTTCAGTAGTGATATAATAGCACGTCAGTAGCACTTTTGGTACTCCACTGACAACTTTACTCCACTGAAGCGCTATCGAACTGCGTCATCAAATCATCGGAGCGTATCAAAATACAAAAAAGCCTCCACTAATCAATCGTACCACAATATCAGTTTAATCGCGTTATTTTTGGTACTGCCACTATTGTTTTGACTGCTTTATCTATGTTCAATCGTAAGCGAGTGTGCCATTGAATTGTGACTGAAGCGCTACTTACGCGCTATTGAGTCACTATCGAGGAACAACTGTGATAGATCAAAATTTCAGCAGACTACCACTTTTACAGCAGAGACGCAGTAGCAACGCAGTTGTATCATCATAGTTAATAAGTGGCCCATGAACTACATTGAATTTAAATATAAAACCTATTTAATTCTATAAATAAATATCCCATCTACCTGCCTATTACGCGAATAGTCTTTGTTGACTATTAACAATGGCGGCAGAAGGAGAAATTTCATCGAGCTATGAGAAAGAATGCTTTCTAAGATTATTGTATCGAGTCATGGTACATGGGTAGGTTCTATGAACGTAAAAGTTGTTAGTTTGGGACTTCATGGAATGTAAGTAGCTGCCCTTATAAATGATTCTTTGAATTCTTGATGTTTGTTTTATACGAAACACGTTCACGACCATTAACCCTTAAGGGTAGTCAGAGGTTCAGGTTTCTATCTCCGCAATTGTAAAGGTAGTTCTATGGCCTCCTCGAACCCACGTGTTGAACAGATAGTCAGTACTCAATGTGACAGGTGGTAAGCCATGTCGCCATTTACAAGCACTAATTATTTAATTACCTGTTCGGGGAACAGGTAGGTTTCCTCACGATGTTTTCGCTATTGTTTTAGATTTAGGTTTATAGTTATTGACTGTAGGACATATATACTTTTGCATATATTCAGAAGTGGCTGCAGCCTCGGGCTTAAGGGTAAAAAGTGTTTTATTTATACATATATAGAGACGTTAATGTTCAAGAAACACACCGTGAGGAAACCTGCCTATCCCTTGGGATAAGTAATACGGCGATACGGTTCACTAGCTATCACGTTGGGTGCTGTCTATCTAGTGAAATGTGGGCTTTGAGTTGATTATACCTAACATGACTTCAAAATTTGGGTCCTTAAGCCATTGACTTTAGCGCCACAATAAAAAGAGAGTGTGCATAAACAAGTCGTGAAGCGTATGCTATGTTATTTTGTAAATAAGCGCTAGTCTGTGAATTACAAAGAAAACTAACTAGCTGCCGTTCTTCCCGGCATGTCGTAACGACTACGGGACTAGAAGTCAATATAATCTATTGGACGTTGGGCTAGCAACCTGTTACCGATGTTCCATATGACGTGAATGTATGTATTGTGTATACACATATTGTGAACGTTAAAAGACTTAACTCAAACACAATTCGCCTTAGCCTAACGTAGACCTTATAACAGTGGTCACTCAAAAGTCTGACTACCCTTAAAAAGTAAATGCGTGATGATGGTATATTTCTAAGAAGGAAAATGAATAATTCCTGTCGAAAAAGAACATTTAAACAAATGAATGATTAAAGTTTTTAGTAAACATATAATTACGAAGGCCTATTACAAATGTAATTTCCTTCTTAAATGTACTTGTTACGCCATATATTATTCATTAGCAATATTTATTACTACAAATGTTAATAAAAATACATTTACGAAATACATCGAATATAACGGCGAGGGAAAACATCATGAGGAAACCTACCTGTTCCTCGAACAGGTAATAATTAGTGCTTGTAAATGAACATGGCTTACCACCTGTCATATTGAGTACTGACTATCTGGTCGACATGTGGGTTCGAGGTGGCCATAGAATTACTACCTTCGCAATTGCGGAGATGGACTTCTGAACCTCTGACTACCCCGCAAGGGTTAATGGTCGTGAACGCCTTGTTATTTGTTGTTAATAATATATAATAAGTATAGTAATATAAAAGTACATTCATTGAAAGTCAAAATATATCGAGTGGCAATGGTTGACTACTACTGGTTAACTATGACTCTACCGTTGGTTCGGAAACCCTAGCTTGGAGAAGAACCAACAAGAAACTCCAGCCTCAGGATTATTGTCCAGTGCCAAATTACAAAATAAATTATTTAAATAGAATACAATTTGTTTATTTAATATTAGAACTTATATAGATCGAATTGGAGACATTCTTCTCAAGGCTGTACGTAGTGTTAAGAATAGAAGAGCATGTGAGTAGTATCAGTGAGACAATCCTCAAACGCACCCCGAATAAGCCTGGTTCGGACCAGAAGTTTAAACTTAATAAAAGGTAACTGCGCAACCCAACATATATTCACGCTTCTACGTCCCTAACGGGAAAGGCAGAGACTATCAATCGCCACCTGGAACGGGTGACAAATCTCTTGCTTCACTCACACCCATTAACCCTCTCATACATGCTCATGCCGGGAAGAACGTCAGCTAGTTAGCATTCTTTTTACGTCCCAGACTAGCACGGGAACAAAACATACATATAATATCTAAGTCACTTACAAAAAGAAAGAAAGATCTTTCGATGCAAACTTTAACATGATCGTATGATACATAATTTCCGCTACTATTACACCTTTCCCACTATTAAGTCGTGAAGATACAGCCTATCCGGTGCAGACAGTATCTTGGAAAGCACGCGAACTTTTTCTTTAATTAACAGTGCATTTTAATAACTAAATATTCATTAAAGATAATGTTTGTGTGGGGTAGCCAGACATAATTTGTTAGCGATGAAGTTGATATTAATAATGTTGTGATAAATGGAATATATGTAAATGAAGTAAAGAATTTGCGGTTTGAAAGAAGATGTAGTGACTAAGATTGAAAAGAGCATGCTTCGATGGTTTGGACATGTTATGCGGATGAATTATAGCAGATTGACAAAAGGAATATATGAGTGAAGTGGAAGGGCGGTTACATAGGGGCCGTCCTAATAAGACATATAACAGTCAGATAGACGCTATATTGAAAAAGTTACGTTAGGAGTACCTATAACCGCCGAGTGTATATGAGAAGACGTATGAGTGTCAATGAAGCGAAAGTGGTCTGCCAGTGGGACAAATGGGGATCCGTGATCTCTGCCTATCCCTCTACTGGGAATCTTGCGTGATGTGTATGTATGTATAATGTAAGAAAGGTAGTTAGAAAAGTTATGTCTAAAATCATTTGATCAGTATTGTTTTTATATTAATATGTTGGTTTATATAGAATGATATATATAACGACCACAAATTGTTATGGAGTAGTCAGAGGTTGGGAGACAAATATGAACTGAGATTTACTATTGTTTTTAATTACATAAAACTCAATTATTACCACATAGTGAGCTATATTAGTACATATTGTGATAAATGTAGTCAATTCTAATTCTTTTGATGAATTTTGAATATATAACTACCCCGGTCAGTCATCTATGGTGCGTCAACAAAGTCAGCAGCTCAGTGAAAGTTGAAAATACAAATAATTATTTTCGGCTGAATATTTAGTCGATTGTGATGCCAAACTGGCTAAATATGTTCGCTTTGGGATAAGCTTTGGAACTTCAACTGAAACAAACTGAAGAACAAGGATGAGAAGAATTGGAGCTTCGATTTCGTTTTCCTTCGGTTGTAGCGGCTGGCGGCGTTGGTGTAACCATGGCGATGAAATAACAAGAAGTTCAAACGCCGCGGCATCAGTGTTTGTACTTCAGCCGACATAACCTTAGTGGTGAATGGCTTAATAAAGAATAAAAAAAACTACCCCGGTAGAGATCTTTGTGATAGTCAGCATTAGTTCCAACAGATATTACCTCTTTCTGGAAAGAAAGGCAGCTAATTTATGTTAGCTTAGTCTTTTTATATTCCAGGTATTTCATTATTAAGGTATTTCATATTCAAGTATTTTATATGTAGTTATTTCATCTATACATTTACTAATTTAACTTTAGTAATAACTGAAATAATTACTACTAGCGCCATCTAGTAAAAAATTTGCGCATTAATTCGCGAAGCTTTTGCAAAGCGTTTCGCACAAACTTTTGCATGTTGCGAAACTTGATATCAATAGTTAGTTTTTGTAGAGTTACGTAGATGTCGCATGTTAGAAAAGTTTCAAAGTAGTGTTTATTTTGTGCAATAGAGGACGTTAATTTTCTAACGAATAGGTATAAAAATTTTGTATAAAAATATTTAAGAATTGAATAATTATTGCATAAAGAGTGTAATAAATAGGGTCGATATATCCACATGCTGTTTTTCTAATCATGGATAAAATACTTCTAATACTAAAATACTACAATTATTTTATTTTACAACTCATGTACCATTTTAATTCATACAAACTTACTGACATACATTCATGTACATATAAGCAGTCGGACATACATCATGGTCAACTCATTAGACGGTGACCCATCATGATGTAACAATTCAACCCCAACGTCGCTTAACATTATTGATTGACAAGACTTGGTGTTTCAATGTAGACACAGTCGTTTATGTTTGAATATTATTTATCTACATGTAGTATGCTAGCGTGAGACGTGAAAAGAATCCTAATTAGCTGCTGTTCTTCCCGGCATGACTTGGTAGGCGACTAAGGGCCCAGGTGTAAATCTATTGAGCGATGGGCTAACTTTTAAATGATATCACAACCCTTACACGAATGCTAGTGTTACTGCCATTCTGAAAAAGGTTTAAAGAAAGTGTCCGAATGAAATAAAAGTACAATTTGTTCTATGAATCATCATTTTATTTTTTAAAATAATTATAGCTAACTGTTCGGCAATAATAATAATAATAACTATTGCAAATGACACAAGAAGCATTGCGTTGTTAATTTCACAATAAAAAAACTTATTCATAATGTTAGTGAACAAATCTTTAATAAACAACTACGTTAAAATCAAATAAAATGCTTACGTTAACATAAATTCAACATTGCAATGTACAAATACATTTGACTATTTAATTACAAAAAAATAACCTCTACAAAAATATATTAATGTAATAAATGTTCATCTTAAACCAAACATTACAATAAACGTAACTAAATTCATAATATTGGCATCGCGTTTACAAAATAAGAAATTCAAGATAAACTAATTACAATTTTATCCAATAGTTTTAGATTTTTACAATTACCGAAACACTATTCCAACATTTAAATTATTATTTCGTCTAAACACCGATTAGGTACATAGTCACATGACATTTCTAATTTTTATTTACATTCCGAAATATTAATGCCGAATATTAAATTACAATTAGCCGAGACTACCTACTGCCAAATACAACGTCCAACTTACAAGTACACGAATTCCGAATTTACAGTCACTTTACACAATGGGATTTACAAATTGGAATTTTGAAACTTTTATTACATAACCGGTGTCTTTTTTGGAATTTTGGTGTTGTTTTTTTTATTGCGTAGACTGAAGACTAGAATATACCAATAGGGTTTTGTTTTCATTATAATATGCCATCAAATAAATACTAATTTAAAATGATTCCTACGAAAAATAAGGTTTAACAACGTAAATGCCCGTGTTACGAAAATTTTGATCTAGAAACATCATTATTGCAAGACATGAATAAAAGTGCACTGTCGGTTCAATTTACCTTTCAAAAATACCTTTTTATCTTCTTTATTAGATACATATTTATTGTCAATCATCAGTTTTCTATCGCCAAACAAGTGAAATGGATGAGAATAGAACTATTCGTTAAGCTGCTTCAAGTTAATATTACTTAGTTTAAACATTACTTATTTAATACCTTTTGTAGGTATGACATCGCCTTACGACTTTCGTTGTTGTTTCCTATTCTTACACCTGTCTGGTTTTCAGGCTTCATTTGAATTTAAAATGCCAAATCGAAGAGTCCTATATCATCAAATATCCAAAATATCAATTCCAAAATGACAATTCCCTAATCAATTGATTTATATATGGAAACAATTGAATTGTAATTACCAGTGATGGTAAAAAAGTTTATTTTTTTCCAGATAATACCAAATAGAATAGATAGAAATATTCTAGATTAAAAAGAATCGATTAATGAAGCCTGCGACAGTGATTCACGATTTCACCTTAAACGTTACAGCTAAATAAGATATACATTACTCGTTAAGACCTACTACTATTGTGTATGTATTGAATTAAAACTTGTTTATCCTGTCTACTTATATTAATATTAATGAATGTAATATAGCTATAGTCTAGGTTTTAAAACGACACAAAGAACGACAAAAACTCAGTCGAAAAGCTCAAAATTAACGAGAACAGTCAATCAAGATGCCTACGTCAAATCAACAGCAATTGAAACATACAAAACTTAACGTTTCGGAAACTTGTCACTTGAAATAAAACCTTACGTGTTTTTATTATCAATAAGAGGACCATAGGTGTTAAAGTTCAGCTTGAGAAGAGCCTAACTTTTCGATTGTATATAGCTAATTTTTCTGGAATATTAGCATTGAATATAATAGGGGATGTTAACAAAGCTGAAAGTAATTACCATCAAGGTCTTAAGTTAAACATAGATTTCTATTCGGTGTTTTCATCTCTAACAAGCACCACACTTATAATAACAAGTCCCAATTCATACTTTTATACAAAATGGAACTCGAAAATTATACCAAACTGTCAGATTGTTGATCATTTGATCACATTTTTAAACCAGATTAGCTGAGTCTGAATTTCAAAATTAAATATATTTAGTAAATTTTAGTAGATGAATACATGAGATAAATGAAATATCAACTAATTTGACCTTTTAATTTATAAGGAATTCTTTGAAGTTCCAAAAGATGGCCCCTAATTCAAATTTGTGACAAGTTTCGTAACAATAATGAAACAAATAAACCGAGATAAATCCCGGTCTTATCCAATAACGACAACTCAAAGAAATGTAACGTGATCACGTCCAAATAACTTCTGACAAAACCCTAACCTATCTGTCTATATAACAGATATAGACTTCAGACACTAGATAGTGCCTGCACCAGATAGATTGATATTCTAGGTTTTGTCAATACAATCAACAAATTGACCTAATCAACAAATGTTCAAAACACCAATTAAGTATATCAAAATCCTCGGAAAGTCCCACCCATTTCACTTCTCCGACAGTGCACCTAAGCGGTTGATCGTATTTTAAATGAATGGACAGCTATGGTAAACTAAATGCTATTACTTGGTACCGCGAAAGCCTCTAAAACTCCTTAGAAACCTCCGCGGCGACAGTTAAAACGACGTCAGCCGTTTACGATAGGCTTGATGAATCTTACAAACTAGCAAGAGTTGTAAACGAAAAGTATCGTACAAAACAACTTGTCCTTTTTGTAACTTGTAAAATACAAAAGTGCATTTTTGTAACTTCGTAAAAATAAAAATTATCTCCTCGTCGACGATTCACAATCTTTGTTCTTTTTATAACTATTCCTTTAAGAGCATCACAGTGATATTTGTGGCAGACATATTTTTGGATGAGGCCCTTCTTTCATTTAACTCAAAAAAAATACAGTTGCCATGTATGTAAATATTTAAGATATACCCCAAAATTATATTGGAAAGTCACTGAATATTACCCTCTAACTCTACTTCATTTAGTAAAACATTTTTATTCATTCGTCTTAATTAAAATTAGAGTATATCAATATCGTGGTCAAAAAGAGTTTAATTTTCTTATTACTTTAGTAGATGTTATGTTTTTCAGTATTATTAATCTTATTTAAATATTTTCTTTGCTGATTAATCTGTCCATAGATTAAGAGCTTTGAATATTTCAGTAGAAAAAGGCTTTGATCCAAGAATATGTCTGAGTTTTTACATTTTGAACACATTTATGGAAACTTCCTTTGTCTAGGCTAATGTAGGATTCACGGTCCGTGCATGTGTTTGAGTCAACCCGAGCTTAAGCCAAGTCTAACATTACCTGTAACACTAATATCGATATAATACCAAACGTGCATATTTTCTCATTCGTCTACTAAACTCTAGTTTAAAACAATACCATTTTTTACATATTTATAGGAACTTCAATTTTGTTTACATTTACAATTTAGCTATTTTCACAAAATCTGTTTACAAATAGCGATTTGTTCACCTGTTGTCTTGTTTCCATAAATAAAGTCTGTCTAAATTATTTGTCGGTTTGTATACTTTGTTTCGTCAATGTATGGTTCAGATCGGGTTAGCACAGTTTGTCTTGCTCCTTTCTCTTTCCTTGGCACTCCAAATCATAATGAATAAATGGCCGAAAGTGTTTGTATTTAAAAATAAACAACAACCTTAAAAACTCAACGTACACAATATCGATCAAATCATTACATCACATTAACATAAAGACGATTTTTGGGCTATTGTTCGCGTGTTTTTGATTATACACATTGCTATCTGGGCTCTACAGTGGCTCCAGAAAACAACATCAGTAATACAAGATTGAAATAATCGCGTACACAAAGATCAGCTTACATTACCTTACCTATCAACTATTACAATAAGTTACATTGAACGTGCGATGCGACAGTCGCACTATCTCCTAAGATACTTATGAAACATACTGATACAGATAAATTATGAGCAACACTTGACATTCATTCAACATAAACCTGGTATCCGATTTCAAATTGACACAAAAACCTTCTAGCACGAAAGCCTAGCTGAACCTTCTATGTCAATTTGAAAGTCGGCTTTTGTGACTATATCTACTGTAACTGCAACTGTTTATACATCTTTAGATGTTTCTGGGCTATTGTTATTACTATGGTCTTCATTTACATGGAAACCGTGTTTGGAAAATTAAAAATACATATATAATGGGCTCTGTATATAAATATTTAGCTTGGGCGTAAGTCATCTCGAGTGTTGTCGTGTTGGGTATAACTTGATCAAATTAAGAAGCTTGTTAAATCTAAGTTGAAAGAGGATGCTTTATACCTCGTGTGTATTCTTTATTTGATCGAGTTATACTAGTGTTGTATATAAAGTGCAGAGACTGCATCTGTGGAATCTCTCGTTTCTTTGTAGTCTGTGAAAATGTTGTTTTCACTCATTTGTTGAAGTATCAGTGATAAATCGCTATTTTCTTTCTTAACCATATTACGCTAACATGTAAAATAACGAAAAAATCAGTAATGGCAGTCTTTTAACATAAAAAAATCTAATACGATAGTTGTAAATAATATTTCTTTCAATAAAAATTGTAATAAAGTTATAATAGATTTCGTAAAGAAAAAAAATATAAATAAAAATAATTTGCTCGTCAACAAAAGTTTCAACGTTTCACTAACGATCTTATTTACAGAATTGCTTACGTCTAATATGGCATTTGAATAAAAAAGTAATAAAAATAATGTGTTCATAAAATAAAAAGAATTTCGATTCAACGTGAAGAAAAATGCGAATTTGTGCGTTGATACGGTGACTAGCATGTTGCTTATTGCGAAATAATAAAAAAGATTGCACAAAAAGAGCGAACACACTTGACAGATCTGTCTCAAGCGTTTGACATCGTAGATTAGCATTAAGTAAGTATTCGATATTCTTTTTTTAGAGTTTACAGTCTAAAGCTATTTTAGATAAAAACTTTTTGAATCGAGTCTAAAATTGAAGTCTAAATTTTTCTTCTTATTTTTCATAAATTATCACTCGATAAAATACTCTACGACGATTGTTTTAGACTTTTATTAAATCTGTCTCGTCAAGTGTGTTCACGTATGAAAAGAAATTAAAGTAAGTGCTAATTTTAATTAAGTTTGGCACATCCAATTCTTTAAGGTGCGTCTACAATGGACCACTTAAAACCTTAGACCGATTTGTAAGAGTTTGGTCAGTTTTTCAAACTTAGAAAATTTTACTAGATACAAGAAAAGTCTTCCAAGACAGTGATTGAAATTTTTAGGTCGTTTTGGAATCAAAAGAGTAAATTTGGTTCGTTCTCGAGTAGTTTAGCATAGACGCACCTTAGTATTTGTACTAAAATAAGGTACGTAACAACGATCGCAAAATATAAACCAATAACGTGTCAAAAGAACAGGGCAGCTTCGTAAATCAATGTCGTGAGTTGAATATTTCTAATCGAATTTCGGCGAGTGTCTGTTCCATTTTTGTTACTGTTATATCTTTCGAGTTACCAATTAATTTACTTATGTACATCGTACTCCTTTTAGAAACACCTTAATTTTATTTACAACATTCACGTAATATACTAGCTAGCTAATTTATTGGCTTGTAAAACACCATAATATGTATAATTGAACAAAACATTAGGACTTTCCATCATAATTATTCCATTTGTTACATTACGATTATTAATATTGCTTATTACTAATCAGAGGCGATTTCTATCAAAACTAACACTACGCACTAAATTGAGACGATTTTTTCATATATCAGGAACCGTTAATTTACAATTTTACGAATCGAATTTCTTACGCTACGATTTCGAGTATTTGTCATGCAAAATCGCATCGGATTAGTAATAGTTGAATTCTCATGGCTGAGGATTTTGCTGTAGATGCACGGCCTGCTGTGCTGCTTGCTGAGCGGCCTGCTGTTGTAGTTGCTGCTGTTGCTGAACTGCCTGCTGAGCTGCTTGTTGCGCCGCGTGTTGTGCGACTTGTTGTGCAGCATGTTGAGCTACTTGTTGGGCGGCATGTTGGGCGACCTGTTGAGCCGCGACTTGCTGCGCGGGCGAAGGTAGATTGAACCCAAGCATTCGTGGGTCGTGCAACCGTAGCGCTTGTTCTAACCGCTGTTCTTGCGCCAAGCGGAAGGCCTCGACTAGTTCAGGGGACAGTTGGCCAGCCGGTTCGCTGGCTTGGGGAGGGAAGCCTCCGTTGTGGCGAAGAGGGCTGGGTGGCTCGCTGGTGTGGGCTGCGGCCGCCGCTTGTGATACAGCCAGTCTTAGAGCCTCCGCCTGACTTCTGAGCAAGGCTTCTGCCTGCTGGATCCTCAAAGCCGCTTCGTTGGTAGGTGGAGTGGGCGGTTGAGGCGGCGGCTGGGTGGGAGCAGGTTCTCTCGCCAGTTGCTGTCTCATGGCTGATACGAGGTTCGCCGCAGCTACTTGTACGGCATTGTTGCCATCTGCAGAAGGTTGTGCCATCATGTTGGCGGCGGCTGCTGCGATGGCTGCCACTCTTTCGTCTCCGAACTGGTGGCCGTTATTGGCGTTTCTAAGTATGTCAGTGAGTTTGTTCACCGCTGCTCCGGATTCTGAGCCGGCTGATGATGAGAGGCGGCCGTTGGATGATGAGTCCGAATGGGTGGGTGACGGAGGGGCCAGGTTCAGGAGACCAGAGCCCCCGGCGGATGCAGTGACGGCAGCGAAGATGTCTCTCTCTCGTCGCTCCGCTGCAGCCCTTGACAATACGTATTGAGCGGCGAACTGGTGTTTAGGTTCCATCCTCATGTGTTCCATGTGTGAAAGTAGACCTGAAAACATCAGCAGAGATTTTGTTTATTATAAGGGTAACAGAATGTTGTAACTGTAAAAGTTTTGAGAAAATTAATAAAAATATAGTTCATTAATTAGTAAATCTATCGTTCGTTGTAATCAATATCACGAGTATTTTTCAAGCAGTTACCAGATGTGGCGCTACCACAGTATATAGCTACCATAGAAATTAATTGTCTAACCCAATAACACTGGTGACGGAACATATTCATCACCAAGTATCTATTCAACCATTATGGATTAACGAACATAAGTATATTACATGAATTTGAACATAAAAAATCGTCTTCCTACTACCCCCTTTCACCACCCATCCCCTGTACCCCACCAAACGACACTCACCGCTTTCATGCGTGAAGACAGCCTGGCAGACGGAGCATGGCCACATGCGGAGGCCTCCAGTGAGCTGCGTCTCCGGATGGCAGGCCAGGTGCTTCCTCAGGGAGCCCTCGTTGACGTAGTGTTTCCCGCACACCGGACAGGGGTGGTTAGCCGTTCGCCGCTTGGCTATATAAGGGTCAGTCGAAGGTTTAGCTTGCGCTGGGTACGGTGACGTGGCTGGGGGACCTTCGCCACGAATCACCATGGAGGGGAGGGAAAAGGTGGGGGGAGAGAAAAATGAACTGATTAGTCAAGTTTTCTAAGTAGTTTTGAGTTTAAGGCTAGGTAGAGAGACTTTTTGATAGAACGTTTTATAGGTTTAGATTATTTTTTGTTATAAGGTTTTATTGTTAGTTATTTTTGGTGTTGCTATCAAAAAGTCTTCCTAAACTTATGAACTAAATATAAGGAAAGAAAATAAAAGAAAACGCCTCGTAACTCCTAAATAAAATGTAACAGCTAAGTCTTAAATCTATTTTGAAACACTATGGAAACGCGAGATCGTTTTCCAATCAACAACATTGTAATCGTATTGCATCGCCGCCTTTCGATAGTGCTCCAACGTCGTGCCTTAATCAATAAAAGTGCTATTTTAGTGTTTAAATTTATGGAAACGATACATTTTTGGTTTTCGCCAAAACCGACACCCCTGATGGCTTTTTGCCAAATGGAAGTCTCTTTGTGGTCGGAACTTCGCCCGAGATTTTATAATTAGCAGTAAAAAGTCGCGAACGAAACGCAGAAACGAAACTCCCATTTGCAATGCACTTAACAACTAAAAATATCTATTGTGATCGCGTCGCCACCGAAATAACTGCACTAACTTTTCGAGCAACTTCTTTTGCAGAAAACTGTTATCCGACGCTCATCACAACAAATACAATTCTTAAACTAGACACAGTTGCATAAAAACAGGACAAAAAACCCTCTGGAATTGCAAAATCTGGAAGAAATCAAAACGGTGACCACTCGGGAAACTTACTGGCAACACCGGAGGCGTTGGGGTCCTTATGGGTGTTCTTCATATGTTCCACTAGGGCTTCACCCCCGAAGACCACCTTGTGGCAAATGGGGCAGGTGGTAGCCGCAGCCCCACCAATCATGAGCGCCGCGTGTTGCTGCAAAACACCAAGGTGCAGCTGAAGCTCCTGTCACCAGGTGCGGTCAAAAGATTAGCAAGATTAATAAGAGAACTCAAAAGGAAGTTGCTGAAACAAACAGGGTTAGCCTAAATGGAATTTTGAATGCGCTGCCGAAAGGGAATTTGGAATTTTGAACGCGCTACGTTTAACTGAAATGTTTAAATTATAACGAACGGAAAAGTTTATAAAAGGTAACTAACTGAATGAAAAGAAATTTGAATTAAAACTAAATATAAAAAAATAAGTCTGAACGAAAAATATAAACGCATTCATTGCAAAATTTCTTTCACTTAATGATTGCTAAGTAAATAATAATAAAAATAGTTTTGTAATTTTGTTGTCAAACTATTTTCAGGTTTGATCCAAAATTCAAGTGCTAAAATTTCGGCCACTGAATCCATAAAATATACATATTATTATACTCGTATATCACAATTAAGCACTGACCAGATTTACTGATGTTAAGTATGACAGTCTCGTGTATGCCATAATTCTTATAAGAAAATATTTTACCCAGATTTTTAAGTTTCTTACAAAGTTTACAGTTTACTTTCTTGCTCTAAAGAGAGGTATTATTATTATTTCATCTTTGTCAAGAACCAGTTTGGTATCATTAAGATTAATGCCGTTAAGATATTTATAGTATTATTATTTAGGAAAACTCCAAGACTCATATCACATGTTAGTATGAGACGTAAATAAAATGCTGACTATCTTTCTTCCTGGCATGTCGTAGATCTTATGTGCTAAGAAATGTATGAAACACTAGATCAATAACCTTTCACCAATATTCCATCATATTGATATGGTGATCGAACAGATATAAAGAAGATCTGTATGTAAATAGGCTAGGAATCTGTCACCAATATTCCACATCCATATCATCATAACCTCAATAGTTTTGCTTAAGGTGAAATACTTTTTTTGGGTCACCAGTAGATAAAAAATTATCTTAAGGTGACCAATGAGAATTGAAATCTCCTAGACGATTGCTCAAGTACACTAACCTTAGCATTTATATATGTAGGTAATATTTAAAATGCAATTACTTAGGGCCTAATATGTCAGTCAAATAGACGCCATATTGAAAAAGGTTGACGTCAGTCAGTCACCACCTAGTATTAAGCTGTATAGATATCAAAGAAGCCAACGATTGTCTGTCAGACAAATCAAGAGCCGTGATCTAAAAACATAACATACGCTTCACGACTTGTGTATACACACTCTCTTTTTTATTTTGGCGGGGTAGTCAGAGACTTGAATGCCCATTTCCGAAATTTCGAAGGCATGTTAGGTATGGGTCATTCGAAGCCCACGTATCACTAGATAGATAGCACCCTAACGTGATAGGTAGTGAACCGTATCGCCGTATATAAGGCACTGACTATTACCTATCCTAAGGGATAGGCAGGTTTCCTCACGATGTTTTCCCTCACCGTTAGCCGTGATCTGTAGCTAAATTAAGGGACTGACCTTAGCAGTATGGGTCCTTAGACTGCTCTCCGTCGCGAAGCCCTTTCCACAGATATTGCAATGGAAGGGCCTGTTCTTAGCCCTTTCCACTTGGGCATCATGGTTCCTCAGATGCTGTTGAAGGTTCGACAGCTGGATAAAGGCTCTGCCGCAGTCGGGAAGGTGGCATTTGTAGGGACGCTCTCCTGTAAGAAGAAAGGGACTTGATATTATTTATTGACTTAGAAACTGAATACTAACCTATGCTATTCTGAGACGTTACAATGCTAATTAGTCCTAAGGAACTAGGGATTAATGGAATCTGTTGGACGATAGGCTAGCATCCTCTCACCGATATTCCTTATTAACTTCAACAAATGCTTAAAATAACGAAGACAATGTTTCCGAGATACGGTCCGGTCCGATACGGATTAAAGGTCGTGAATGTATATGTTGGTATATGTATGTAAGCTTTATACATATATAGTTACGATAATTCTATCATATAAGGTAACTAAGGGA
Source organism: Leucoptera coffeella (assembly GCA_030578115.1). Lineage (NCBI taxonomy): Eukaryota > Metazoa > Arthropoda > Insecta > Lepidoptera > Lyonetiidae > Leucoptera > Leucoptera coffeella. The sequence goes on from JAMBLF010000889.1 coordinate 45,875, forward strand.
CTAGACCTTTTTTCTAATATCCTATATCGATGTCCTCACCAAGTGACCAAGGAACTACTACTTTCAATTCTTTGTACAGAAATATCTTATCATACACTCTCTATATATAACACCCACTTCTTTTTAAAGACTCCTTTATCGGCCTGACCTCTGGGTATAAATACCCAAGGCCTGGTTCCCTGATAACCCAAAAAGACCTAACCTACCCCAATGGCAGGATGTGGGGCGTTCAACGCACTTTTAAAAATACATGACAGACGCATTTTGCGATAAAGATGTGTGTGGATTGGAAAGAATAAAGGATTGGTACAAAGTGTTGAAAATATAAATTATTGGTATGTAAGTATACGTAGGTTGTTTAGGTTTATTTTTTAATATATGTGGTTGTACAGTTAGGTTTTAAGTAAGTAATTTTTTAAATGTAATTTCGTTTGTTTGTCATTTAAATATGCGGTCGGAATATACTTTCTATGAAATAGTTTCTTAGACTTCTACGAGTATTAATATATTATAAGAAAAAAAATATTAAAAAAGTCATTGATGATTTTATTATTTATTGTCTTTTTAAAACTATCATTTTTCATTTCATTAATGACTTTATTTTACCCAAATCCTGTGTATTAAAATTTAAAATATATTTACTGCTATCTCACCAATTGAACTAAAATAACCTCTAATCAACCCCTTCATACACTCATATCAAATAAACCACCAACTCCTCAACCAAAAATCAAACACAATCGCCATTTTCATTCACCATTATACACACGCCTTTACTCTACATGAAGCATCTCGCGGTCATTGACTCCTATCTCGCATGCATTCAATGCTTCGCGAACGATATTAAAATTGGGAAAAATGAACCGTATTGGGACCGGAATGCAAGCAACTAAACGTCTTTCTTCACAGTGTGAGATGAATTTTAATCGACTTTTGAGTAATTGTACTATAACATATTAAAACTGAGATGAGTTTTGTTTAACATTTGGGTAAATATAGTTTAAGATGTTAAAACAAGTAGGTTTTGAAAGGAATAATTGAGGTATTTTATCTGGTTTTTCTTCGGTTTAGGATGGGTGTGACTGTGTTGATATATGTATAACTTTGTCAGTTTTCTAAAATATACCTACGTTTTTGATATACATACATATATTTATATTCACGTTTCTAAGTCGTACTTTTTATTAAATTTTTTAGTTATTACGAGTTGATATTATGACAAAGTAACTGCATACTTATCTTTTTTCTTCAGGCAACTCGAAAGATATTTTAGATTAATTTAATGAAATACAATTTTTATGTGTTATATCCTCTTTGTAATCCCATTATTGTTGATTAATTTTATTTTTTAGAATATTATATCTTTTGATGTTGTTATCTCAATAAAGTTGATATTACTATTATTAAACTACTTTGATTTTTATTTCTTATTGCCTAATGTACTAACATACATACATACATATACCCAAACACACGATCGACATCCATAATCTCTATCAACCCATCAAAGAAACAAATATAAGGTGTCCATATGTTATTAATCTTGTTACCTAGATGCTACAACAGCTTATAAGAAATGCAATGAGTGCAAAACCAGGCTTAGGTGAAAGCTAGCTGGCTCTCAAAATGGAAACAGCTATAGACAATAGCGTGGATTATAGACGCCGGGTGTGTATACGGAGGGTCGAGTTAGCGGGAGCGGGTAACGATTATTTACTCACGCGACATATTTCCTTGAAATATTTTTGGAATTATGACTACGTCTATAAAGAACAACAGCATTTTTGAGATGGTTAATAGATTTGAGTGGAGTTTTGTTCATGGTAGTTATATAATGTATTGTAACTACTTACTTTTACTTACTTTTTCCCAACAGGTCTTAAGAATACAATACTACAGTAAGAGCGTGTCAATATTCTATATGACATCACAACCTTAATATTCATGCTAAAGTGATCTAGGTGATATTATCGTGTCTCATAGGTTCTATCACTTCGAAAGGGAAAAAGGGCGTGAATGTATATGTATGTATACACACATATTATATATGTGCTCAGAGCGAATTCTAAACAGTAGTATTTATTATATATAATTAGTTATAAGAGTGATTTATAATAATTAATTAGGTAAGTTTTTTTAGTTTTATTAATGTCTTACTCGATTGCATTAGGTTAAACCTGTAATGGTCGATCTATTTGAAAGAAGAATCACTACATAGTATAAAACAAAGTCGCTTTCTCTGTCGCTATGTCCCTTTGTATGCTTAAATCTTTGAAACTACGCAACGGATTTTAATGCGGTTTTTTTTAATAAATAGAGTGATTCAAGTGAAAGGTTTATATGTATAATAACATCCATTAAATAGTGGAGTAGGCTATATATTTTATACCCGTGCGAAGCTGGAGCGGGTCACTAGTAAATAATAAAATATATATTTCCGCTACATCTCCCACCATAGGCCACCCTATTCCACAACCTACGCAGAGCCTATTTTACATACAAAAGTACATTTCCTTAGAGAGGCTTTGATTTTAAGTTGCGTAGGCTTCTATCTAGCTTTGGCTAAAGTATTATTTTGTATAGTTTTTAATAATATAGCTAGTGTTTAAGAAACTATTACACTAATTGAACTAGCCCATTAGTAAGCACATTTAAGACTTGTGTTCAGGTACTAGTCAACGTATATTTAAGAAATAAATATATTATATTAATAGTTGAGGGCAGTTGTTCAGACGTAAGAGATATTATACATTAATATGAAGTGAAGGATATATAAGTAAAAGAAAAAGGTAATTTAGGTCTAGTTTAATCTTTGAAATAAAGTTGTCATTTATCATAAGTAACAAAAGTATCATATATGTTAATAAGAATTACATGTGTTTTGTATACGAACATCTAATAAGATAATCAATGGATTCCAACCGATTATCGTATAGAGGCTTATAAGAATCGTTTAGTATATATTTAGGGTCCTGTGGGATATTGTTGGTTTCTAGCCATCAGAACAAATCTTATAAAGTAAATAAAGATTTTGGAGCCTTGAACAAACTATGAAAATATTTTTTTTATTTCTATCACTTATGTCCCTTGCTAGCCGGGGACGTAAAAAGAATGGTAACTAGCTGCCGTAAATGGAATCTATTGGGCTAAAGGCTAGCAACCTGTCATCAATGTTCTATATTACATCACAACCCCAATATTCATGTTGATAAGTGACCAAAGAATTTGGGAACATTCTTCTCAAGGCGGGTGTAAACAACAGAAAAACATGTATGAGAAGGTAAATGGGTGTGAGTGGAGCAAGAGAGATTGGTCAGGATCGATAGTCTAACCCGTTGGGGACGTAGAGGCGTGAATATATGTATGTCTATCGCTGCCATGGTACTAGAAATATCACGTTCATGTATCTTAAACTAGTAGATAGCGTCCACAAATAACCGTGCACCTGTGCGATGTATCTATGAGAAGATTTTAAAATAATTTTAATGTAGACGCAACAAAATGGCGCCCGTTCCAAATACAAAAATAAGTCTGTCAGCCAATCAGAGGCGAGCGTGGTGACGCGAATTAAATAAAATGTATTTGGCGGGACAGGTGGTCGGATTGTAAAATGAAATTTAGGTTTGTTTTGGACTTAAATAATGTACTATTCTAGATTATACTGCCGGTAGAATTACGTATAATCACCAAGTATGTAACGAGCTTAAATTTAGATAAAGAATTATTAATTAGTTGGAATGAAAGAAATCAGTAATTATTACGTTTTATTTTGAGGAATCCCTCATGTAATAGATATGTATAAATTAGTCTATTTAGAAAAAGATTTCATGTAAATGTTATTCGGGGTATTTTTCGAGTTTGAACTTTAAAATTAATCATCGTCTGACCATATAAACAAAGACAAAGACAAACGCGTTCACGACCATTAACCCTTGCGAGGTAGTCAGAGGTTCTGGTATCCATCACCGCAATCGCGGAAGTAGTAATTATATGGCTACCTCGAACCCACGTGTTGACCAGATAGTTAGTACTCAATGTGACAGGCGGTAAGCCATGTCGCCATTTACAAGCGCTAACTAATAGTAAAAAAGTTAAATATAATAGTCTGCACCCAGATAATCAAAGGTAGCACTGACTATTGCCTACCCTTAGAAATACACACGTCGTAAAATGTACGTGAAAGGTAGATATTGATTTAAATATGCCCCTAAACCACAATTTAGGTGATTAGATTTTTTCCGTTGTCAAGGCAACAGAAAACAAACTTATTATTCATTGACACTCATACGTCTTCATACACACTCTGAGGTTATATGTAAATAGACGCTATATTGAAAAAGGTGACGTTAGGAGTACCTATAACCGCTGAGAGTGTATGAGTGTATGTATGAATGTCAATGAAGCGAAAGTGGTCTGTCAGGATCGTGACAAATGGGAATCCGTGATCTCTGCCTACCCCTCTACAGGGAATCAAGCGTGATGTATATGTAGGTATGTGGATAATTATCTCCAAGGTTCTGTCCACCCCAAAGGTATTAGAGGACGTGAATGTACAGAAACTGTTATATAATGACACTCAATGCACAAAATTAACATATACGAACATATACAGTCCGGCGTATCTATCGAAAATTTAAATTATATTGCAGAGGCGCGTGTGCAATGCTCCCCTCTGCCCACCCTTGCTAGTTTCACCCCTCTGCACACCCCACCCAACTATTTTGGGGTGGTGGCCGAAAAAATCACGCACACATACATGGGTGGGGTAGGCAGGCCATTGTAGTGAGGTGGCTTCAAATATATGTTGGGTTTTCGAGGTGGACAAAATGGTTACATTATAGTTTTAAGACATTCGCGATTTATACTCATGATTAATAATTAACGGGACTTATCGCGTAAGTTTTTTTTAAGTGACCATGGCTACTGCAACGTAGCAGAAACGCCGGGTTAATAAAGGTAATTTTATTATATAAGAACTTACGCGATAAGTCCTGTTAATTATTAATCAAAAATGGTTACGTTGGTTTTTAAGTGATTCTAGATAGATTTAGCTTAGTTAATAAAGGTTAGTGTTTAAAGGAACATTAAATAATACGAAGATTTTGTACATAATTAGACAAAAGACAAACGCATTCACGACCATTAACCCTTGCGGGGTAGTCAGAGAGTTCGGGGAACAGGTAGGTTTCCTCACGATGTTTTCCCGCATTTTATAATTCGATGCATTTCGTAAATATGTTTTTCATTAAACTTCATTTCCATTGGTACATGCTCAAGCGGGATTTGAACCCTGTACCCAGTGATACAGAGCCAAGCGTTACGTTGAATTAATACAGTCCTAACCCAAACCTAACCTTTTCTATACGTTTAGATATATTTTGGTGTACATTTCAGTATTTTTGATGAGCTTTCAATTATTTTCCATAAATAAATACTACAAAAAAGTTATAGCGTACTTAAAGCAATATAAAACCAATTTTCATATTTAGAAATTATGAATAAACATCTAAAATGAATTCTTAAACTTTTCTAAAAGAGTTACAATATCAAAAAACAGAAAACAATAAAAAGGTTTGAGTAAGCCAATTAGAAAAGCCTTTCGAAGCCTGCCTGTATTCCCACGCGAAAAGAAAAACTTTTACTCTATGGTTTGTAAGTAAGAATTTCTTTGTTTCGCGCCTGATTCTGCTTTGTCTCAAAAAAATACAATTAAAATTTTCGTCCAAATGATTTCACCGAAGAAATATATAGAGTATATTATTCTCTATATTATTTTTTATGTATTTATTTTCTGGGATTTTTAACTACATGCAAGTTGCATACTAAATGAAATTTATGAAACGATAGACTAGCCACCTGAAGCTCATTTTATATACCTTATGACTATTATGTCTTTCAAGTCCGTCATATAATCATGTCCATTAAATATTTGTAATTTTCTATAGGCTTCGATTTTCATTTCTTTTTATTTATGATTCCAAAATTATTTTACGCAGTTCAATATAATGAAATTGCTAAGAAAGCGAACCCACCATTTTTAAAAACTAACTCCTTGTTTATATAATAGATTCGTTTTAGATCCTTTTCGAGGTGGTCAGAACTTCAAAGTGACTAAATCTCCATATAAAGATGTGATGGTATTTGTATAAGACATTAATGACAGGTTGCTAGCCCATTCCCCAAAGATATCATAAAATTAATGAATAACAGAATCAACCCACGAACTGTTGGCATCCTTTTGGTTTCTTTTAATTGCTTTTTTTAATTTGCAAGTCGACATCCGCTATCTCGGGAACGCTCACAACTTTGGGAGCTTTCAGGGATAGGAAGGGCGGTGGATGTGCCTCCCAAATAGTATAGATGGCAGGATGAGTTACTTAAAAGGTGTAGATATTCATTCAATGTGTGATATATATTAAGTAGAACAAGATGTGTCATATCTTGTTCGTTTACGCTTCAGGGAAATAGGTGAGATATAAATGTTGGTCGCTAACTTATAGAAAGGTAGGCACAGATCAGCAATATTAAATTCGTTTCGATAATATGTGTAATCTTCTGGTTAGATAGATCTTCTTAATAATTCCTTTATAACTGAACAGAATCTCTTCTTTAGGCTATATAGTTTTTGTACGTAAAAGAACTTGTACTTGACTCATAACACTTAATAAACATATAATATGCTGAAATAAATATTGCCTAGTTGCATTTTTTTCAAGTCACATATGAGATCGGTAAAACTAATATAAAACATTTTAATCTATTCTCTCTTTCAAATAAAACAATTCTTTTTTTAATACGAAATCGTCTCCTCTACCCTCCGAAGTAAATTTCAAGAAAGAGCCAGTTTCAGAAAAGGGTTTTTCAACCGCCTAGAAAGGAACAGGGCTTTACAGAAACCAGCAGGCCAGAGAAAGACAGGCTCTATTCTCTGTGGAGAGAGAAAAATGCAAAAAGACCACAACCAACGATAAAAGTTGGCAAGTTTACTGAAAGTTTGTTGCGAGTTTTCCTTATAGGGTTGCCGCAATAGCGAGTATTTAGTGGGGAATAAATTTATTTAAAATATCCTTCTTTATCCCTTTATTATAGAGTATATGTACAGTCAGCGCTAAAAATGCAGTCCCAGTAACTTTGTATAAGGTTTACGTTTATAAGAACAAAAGACAATATATTTCATTTCGAAGCACGCGAACGTATAGTGGCCATGACAATGCATAGTGGCGGCAGTTTTCAAATGTAAAATATTGTTTTTTGTTCTTATAAACTAAAACCTTATAAAAAGGTGCTGAGATTGCACTTTTAGCGCTGACTGTACTTAGTAGGTATACTCAGTATCTTGTTAGTTATTTTTTCTTTTATAATAGACAATACAAGATAAGTCTTTCAGGATAGTCAGTGGATAATGTATTATTACTAAAGTACTTAATATGATATCATGCGATTTTTTTGTTTAGTAGGATTTCTTGATATTTGAGGATTTCCTTTCATTGTAATATGAATCACATGGTTACCAATTTCGTGTGAGTCCTTAGTTTGAAGATTGTTTTTGTTGTGTGAAAAATTCAAATAAAAGATTTATAAGACACATCTGTGAAGCATTGAATTATAGCTGTACATAGCTATAATTCAACCGCTTTAAAAATAAGTATATCTTATTACATAACATTGGTAACCCTAAAGACTTGCTGTATATCTGTAATATCTGCTGAGCTCTGACTGCCCCTGTCGGTGATAATTTTTATTCATCTCAAGAAGCACTCTGGTTAATTTATCGTCTCATTTTCCGAGTTTCTATAGGGTGAAAGTGCTTGGGAAAAATGAGTGGTCACCCATCCAAAAATGAATCATGAAACGATGCTTAACATTTTCTATTGCAGTTTTCTATTAAATTAATATTATTATAAATAGAGTACACTAGTGCTTGTAAATAGCGACACGGCCTGACCTGTCACATTAGGTACTGACTATTTGGTTAACGTGTGGGTACGAGGTAGCCATAAAATCTGACTGAAATTTTGTATACATGCATATAGTAGCTATATATTTAGTTATTTTTACTATTGAATAATAGCCAAAAGAATAGATTACAACAATAAAGTTGTATCCAGAAAAAACAAACAATATCTTTTAGAACTAAGCGATCAACACGTTGTGAGAAGCTAAAAAAAGGATAAATTTAATTGGTTTAAATCAGAAACTCTAAATGATCAATGACACTATGGTTACTTGTAGCATTACAACATTAATTAGGAATATTAAAGTCAAGTTTCTTAATAACTTTTTCGACATCTTATAACCATTCTACATGCATTTACATCCCATCTTAAAAGAACTAAAGATCCTGTTAAATTTCGCAATGGACTAGCAACCTATAAATAACGGTTTTTCGCAATTTAAACTTCGAATCCGCCCATGTATAGATACAAAGGCAATCTCGGACATAAATCGTTGAGACAAGCACGCAACGTTATAGCTAACAATCTGTATTAGAACATTCTAAAGGTGCCCACACGCAAGTGTTAGCACCTCTACATATACACTCCATACACTTTTGAACCCTATCTATAAAGACCTAACACGCTTAGAGAGTTCTTTTAAATTTGTTTCGTTACCCTTGAAATGCGGCTTTGTAAACCAGTTTATTCTGAGCCCGCGTTGCGAAGAAATATAAGGTAGTAATAGGTCTGTGTGTTGGTTCTGTAACGTTTGAAAGGTAAGGTACTTATACATATTTTTGCTAAGAAACCAGTTTCTAAGGTATTGCACGTTGGATACCGTTAGTCTGAGCTGGATGTGAGTTTTGAAGACTATAATAATGCTCCTAGTGCGAAAATTGCATTAGAATTGTGATTTTCATGTGAGTTCAGATGGGTTGTAGTGATCGTTGTATGATAAAAAAGTGTTGTTTGTGTGTTTTGTTTAGAGTAAAGGAGTTTGGAACTGTTGGTTTAATAATATGTATAACTTTCATAATACTTGAATTATTAGAGTACTTAAGTTTATTGAATTAGGTAGTTGGATTGAATTGGATATTATTACTTTTTGGTTTACCTATATTAGTTATTCTGATCTACAATATTACAGCTCCATACTATAGTGTGTCTGCCAAAGAACTTTGAACTCAAGCTTCTAACTACCCCAAGAGAGTTGCGAAACGTATGTTTATATGTACCTAAGAGTAATTTATATTTTCAATAAAACTCATTAAAATTGAATAATTACCTAATTTGTTAACCTAGACACTTTTAAGTAGTACCTACTTATGTTATTATTTCTCTTTTGTTTCGATGTTTTTGTTATTAATTTATAATTGTCATATTACGTAACGTATTTTTAGCCGATTTCATCTTAATATTGTATGGCTTATGTTAATATTAATACATAAATAATACCTAGATACATCCGCCATCTTTGATTTAAAAACACATTATGACATTTCTTGACATTTGCAAAGCGACCTTTTTCCGAAACCTCCTTGCCACCTCTCCATTGATTAAGAAAACTTTTTTCGCTCAATTTAAGCTCAAAAGATACTCCAAGATAATGACTTGCTCGGAGTGGAATCGAAGTCCTATTCATTTTTTGGCATCCTACCCTATCCATTGTGATTTAAGAATTCGGTGATTAAAATTCAATTTTGGAACATTCTACCGTACTATGCTTTCTAATTGGTCCGCGTAATTTATTGTCTGCTGAATGGTGCTTCAAGATTGAAGACATCTGATTTTTAGGTTTGTTTACTTAAGGCTGTTATATAACTATACCTACATATCTACAAATTGCTAATTTCGATTAACTAATTCCTAAATTAAATTTACTTACTGTAACTGTTTTAGTTTTTTAGATATTCTTCTCTTTCTATCGTTTATTTTCACATGCATAGTTGAAGGTAAAATGTATTTGATTTATGATTGTAGCTAATTTAACGTATTTCGATAAATTCTGTTAACATATAATTATATTTTACATAATTACCAATTATTAAGACTTGTAAAGAAGATTACAGTAATATTCTTTTACTGAAGCTATCGTATAAAAACCACAAGGTACACAAAAGAATCCCGCCTTGACATCTGACTTAAAAAACAAAATTCACAAAAATTCACTGACCTGCGTCTTAAAACACAAAATTCCGAACCTACAATCAACTTCCGAACGCAACATTAAATAGCACCAAACATTAACCCTTCCGGGCCACATGCTTTGATAATTCGTCAAAATAACCAGTCACACTTCCTTCCATTCTTCGATTAACCCCTCGCTGTCCGAAATAAAAAGCAGGGTGCAACAAAGCTTCATAGCATACCTGAGCATGAAATAATAGCTTGCAAATTAGCATAATAATAAACTAGTGGCCATTATTTCCCTGGACAGGGCAGCTGCGTCTTTTTTTGGTCAAAGCACATCATGCAACGGTCTCCATGACAATGGGATAAAACGGTAATAGATAGATAGATTGCACAATGCTGTACTAGAATGCAGTAATGATATTTTATACTGGTTGCGAAAGGCTGAACGAATGGCGATCGGATTGCGGGTTGATATTTTTACGCCATGTTGACTTTTGTTTTAAGTTTTTACGCCATGTTGACTTTTGTTTTACGTTGCTATGGAAACGCTGTCTGTAGTGATTTGTTGTTCCTTTTTAGTATAATTTGTACATATGTTTGTGTTTTAGTCTGTTTTCTAACTTTCGCATTCTTGTATATCTACATATAACTTCTTTATAAGCTAAGTAAAGCTTCATAATTATAGATATTTTACAAAATTTCAAATAGAGCTAAAAACAACAATGGATCATAAATAAAGGAACAATATTAAAACACTCCAGATAAAGTAGACAAGCTAATTCGTTAAATACTAAATAAACTATCCAATAAATGTTTTAAGAACCTCACATACCCAATTTCTAAAGTATAGCACAAATCTCAACATACCTAAAATTCCATCCATAACCAAGGCTAAATGTGCAACTGCTAATATTTTGAATGTAAACTAGATACCAAAAATACACCAACATGACAATAAAAAATAGTAATGACATGACCTCGGACTCCTGACAATCTGCTCTACAAAGGTAAGAAAGGGTTAACCTGAAGGGTCGAGAATGAATGAATGGGTTACAAAAAACAAAAACTATGCCAAGGGTTAATTCGAACCGGATGAAATGTAATTCTGTATTGTTTATCGTTTTTAAACCGGAAGGGGATCGGTTGTCTTCATTTTGTTCGGATTGAAATGTTAGTATGAGAGATATGTAGGTTTTTTGATTTGACGAAAGTACGTCAAGTTGTTACAATCATATATTTTAAAACAAAAAAGTAACATTTCTTAAGTTACTACTTTATATACAATACAATGTAATATACATCATACATATAAGATTGTAATAAATTAAAAAGACTTATAGTGTTATTTCTTGAACTAAAAGACAAAACAATATTTTTATCGAGTTAATTGGTCGTTCAAGCTAATGAAATTCTATTCTTGAGAGCAACACAGCATGTTCTAAGTCCTAATCTATATTATTAACTAAGTAATTCTTCAATCCTTTTATTAGTTAGACAAAGATTATATAACTAACAGTGAAACACTTCTTTTATATTACCCATTTTTATTACCCGTTTTTATATTTATCTTTCTAACAAGAGCATGTATGAGAAGGTTAATAGGTGTGAGTGAAGCAAGAGAGATTTGTCACCCGTTCCAGGTGACAATCCATACTATCCCGTTATAGAGTGAATATATATAATGTAGGTATGTAAAAACGGAAGCATAGATTTTATTCGTCATTAATTACGTAGACATAATTATTATCTATGCAAAAGTAGTCAGTGCTTGGTAATTCAATATTGGCACTGTCTCACTTTAAATGCATATTTATTTCAAAAGAGACAACCTGTTTTTCTGTCGCAATATATTGTTACGTTCGCGTTTCCATTGTGAGAGGAATGACGAATTGTAACTGGTTGGATTCTAAGAGTAAAGAAATATATCTGGTATGGAATCGGAGATTGTATTCTTTGATTATTTTTTAATTAATAAGTGTATGCATATAGATATAGCACCTATTTTACAGACATTTGACTTTTAATTTAAAAAATAAAATTGTAAATTGAGTTCTTAACTTAAATGTATTTTTAATAATATTGTAATGTTTCACATACTAAGGAGAAATAATTTTAATATCTAAAGTTTCTTTGAATTTTTTGACACTCATACAAACTCGGCGGTTATAGGCACTACTAACCTCTCCCTTTATAAAATAAGTTTGTTTCCTATATTTATTATAACTCGTCCCATTGCATCTAACGTAAACGCGCCGTTCCGCTCGTGTCCCGCGTATAATAACGTCGCAATGGCGATTGTGATGTAAAACCTTCGAGTTCTTTTGTTTCACAAATCGTGTCCTTAGCTTAGTTGTAAAAAGAACTAGCTGCCGTTCTTCCCGGCATGTCGTAAGTGACTAAGGGACTAGGGATAAATGGGATCGATGGGATAGTATCTTGACAACAATATTACAAAAGACGTCAATACCCTAATATACATGCTATTAAGTGACTAAGAAGATGTTTTAATCTCTCCTAGGATCTGTCCACTCCAAAGAGGATTAAATATGTGAATATATATGTATGATGGACGGAAAAGTATCTTATTAGTTTTTCCTCTAGTCTCTTTGAATTATATACATAAATAAAACATTCACGATTTTTTATTCTTAATGAATTATGTTTTTTCTTAATTATTATTTCTTACCAATTATTTTTGTAATTATATAAATTGCATAATATAAACAAATGTGTGAAATTCAGTTACGCAATCTTAAAACAATAGTCAGTAATTGTTACGATTCTTAAAAGACTATTACAAAGGGATAATCGTAAGAACAAAGGTTAAAGGCGAATTGTAAGAAGGGCCATATGTTTTTCAAAGGGTTAGGGTAAAAAATTGAAACAAAGCGGCCATAATTAATATCACCAATTAATTTCAAAGCCTTTGTCCCATTTTTAATAAAAGAAACGAAAGATTTCGGCGCCAAATGTGTTTTGTGCTAAGGGTGTAAATTTGTGGATAAGCCTCTGAATTTACTCGTTCAAAGTTTTGCTTATAAATTTATCTTTTGATGGTTCTCTTTTAAATAATTACTATTTAAGTTGATTATCAAAATGCATTAAGTCTATATAAGTTCATTTTTAGATATGATGTTTCGTCAATTGATAGAGTTGTTAGGACATCGCCTTATACGAATTAACAGTACCTCCTTATAACACTAAATCACCTCTTACTTTTAATAACTATGACCTGTTAATGTTAAGGCAATAATAAAATAAATGATGTTTAAAAAATCCTTAAATAATTTTTTCCCTTCTCGTCATAAATTAAAAACGACTAAAGGATTTCATCTCTTTGGTAACTAAACAAATAATCTACAAATATACTATACTACCCGTACATACACATATACATATTCGCGCTTTTACGTCCCCAACAGGATAGGCAGAGACTATATACTATCTCCGTTCAACGAACTATCTAAAAATGTAAATCGTTGGCTGAAGGAACAATTTGGTTTACGCATCACCAATTTAAAAACTCTTTTGTTTTTAAATTAATTAAAAAGAAATTAAGGGAATCCTTTTTTTGTTTGTCTTATTGTGTTTTGTCGTTAATTAACTATTGTTAGGGTAATTTAAGTAAACTGTAACTTTGAGTAATCTATTGTACTGATAATAGTCATTAACACATTACTGAATAAGAAAATGGGGAATTTAATTGTTATATTGTTTAAATATTGTTATACGTGGTGTTTTGTTCTTAATATACGATTGGCACTTAGTTTAGAGCTACATGGTAAGGATTTAATATTATTTTATATGTTACTTGTAAAACTGTCAGTTAGTACTTCCATTTACCCAATCACTAGTAAAGTTTCCAAAAACTACCTACTATTATACGAGTATATATTATAATTTACACGAAAATCCTAAGATTATATATTATATTACATCTGTCTATCAAATAAATATAAAAATACAACATTAATAACCACAATATATAAGAACCTATAGACGAAATTAATAAAAAAGAAATTAGTCATTTTAATTCGAGATCTCGAGCCTAAGAGTCGGACGGATTCAGCCCCATCTGGCGACGATTTTTGAGTGGGAGCCGGCCTCATTTATTTTTTGTCGCCTTCCTTCTTTTTCGAGCGCAAATATTGACATTGGATTCAAGATGGCGTATTAGGGAGCGGACAGGAAAATTGTTTTCTGGTTTTCGGTGATTTTATTTAATAATTTTCGACGTAGTATGTTAGTAATTAATAAATTATGAATTTAAATATCTTACTCGTATTGTTGATTAATTATCTATCATTAGTATGTTAGGATTTAAGAAATTACGTTTTTAAACATGTTAGTCGTATTGATACTTTAAACCATACACCAATATCATAAAATTTCAGTAGCAGAAGTTGATGATGGGTAGTTAGATTATTAAATTACTGCTCGTAAAACATTAAAGTAACTATCTATCCAGACACGTTATTCATTACTTTATTTAATAAATACTTTATTTAATAATTACTTTAAAAGACCGTCAAAAACATTATATTGTATATAAGTACATCTATAATTTTACGACATAGGCGATTTATACTCATAATTAATAACTAACGTGACTTATCGCGTAAGTTTTATATAATAAAGTTATCTTTATTAACCCGACGTTTCGGCTACGTTGCAGCAGCCATGGTCACGGGCAAACTATTAATCATAAGTACATCTGTTTGTAAACGCTATTTTGAAAAAAGGTGACGTTAGGAGTACCTATAACCGCCGAGAGTGTATGAGAGGATGTATGAATGTCAATGAAGCGAAAGTGGTCTGTCAGTGAGACAAATGGGGATCCGTGATCTCTGCCTACCCCTCTACAGGGAATCAAGCATGATGCGTATGTAAGTATGTACATCTTTTTTTTCTTTAACCACCCCGTTGTAAAAAGTCCTATCCCCCCTAAGCTTTCGTTGGTGAAAAACTCTTTAAAATGGTAGGTGTTCCCGCGAAGGATGTACGCGCCAACTGTGATTAGGAAATTGTATTGCAAGGGAAGGGACGCCATCTTTAATATTATTTCGAACACGAAAAACGGTTGGAACGATTAAAAGTATAAAAACTCTTTAGTAGTAATCGATTTAGAAGAAATAATTAAGGATTTTTAATATGTCATATTGATCGATTAAAATAAATAAAAAGCTTTTTAGTAAGTATGTAATATTAAAAATTTTTGTTATGTTCAATAAATAAAGTAGGTATAAAAGTGTACTTATTAAGTTCATCAAACAGGTGATAGTAATACTTGTAGATAATTGTTTGGTCTCTGAATAAACGTTTTTAATCTTATACATTTTAATTACATATATTTCGAGATCCGTAGGTACTATATACATACATACACATTACGCCTGATTCCCTGTAAAGGGGTAGGCAGAGAGAGAGGTACTACAGTAATTTTATTTAACTTGTACGCTTTTATATTAGCCTCAAATACATGGATAGGTTTAGTATCTATTTTACGGTTAGTAAAATGGCATAAGTGGAATATTACAAATACCTATTATACTAAATTTGCCCTTAAAATAACATTTTCTTTTTAATATACATAAAAAAATAAAAAAAAAAATTTAGAAAGTTTAAATAGCCATTACTACCTAATACTTACATAACTTAAAAAGACACGTACACAAAGCACCAATAGACAATCCAAAACTTCGCCCCAAATATATGCAAAGTGAATCTAAATCTTTTTAAATTGGAAAACAGAATAGGCCTAATTTCAATAATTGCTTCGCAACAATATTCGTGATTGGTCGAGGGACGCCATATTTTTTCCCTGTTTGGACTCTTTTTGCGAATCTCCCGCTTCTTTTGCCACTTAGGAGCGAGGGATGTTCAACGGAGTTTGTGATCTTGGTACTTTTGTATTTATTTAGTAAGGATAAAAATTAAAATCTATTTTTGCAGTATTATTTTGAGGACTTCATATATATTTATGAGCACTAAAATTCATTATTTGGCCTTTGACACAAAATTCATATGCTATATGATTATTATGTCACATTACCACCTTTCAGGGTAGGCAGATGTGCACGTGTGTATCTACGAACTATTACGCTATGGCAAGTAGGTTTTGTATCCACATCAAACCCGATTTTCTTCTGTTTTTGTGTTTTATGGGAATTTTGATTATAATAAAACACTTTATAAGTTCTATAGAGTAAATTAGTGACAAGTTGCTACTACATCGTGCTAAGAGGTAAGGTAGCTATAGAATTTTATATACTTAATCATTTTTTACTTTGATAAAAAAATACAAAGTCTCAAGACTCCCCAAACCCGCAAGTGAGCCTGAATGGAAAAATGTCCTTCCGAGCGATCGGTTTTTATTTGATTTTCCCAAATGTTTGCGTCGACATTAGGCCGGCTGAATGAGCTCGGCTGGTGCCTTCTTTTTTATCATCTTTGCGAATGTCACGGTGACAGCATTGTTTCTTTTGACAGTTGCCGTGTTTTGTTCGGAGTTCGGAAAGATAAGGATTTGGTTTTTGTTTCGATGTGAAGGCAATGTTGAATTTTGGGTGTATTGCGTAAATGGAAGCTTTGTGACGGAAAAATCTAAGACTTTACACGGTTTTCTCCTTTCTAATTTATTAAGATACCTGTATACCTATAGATGAAATAAGGGGAGTCTTTTTATTATTTTAGTTTCTACTCGTAATATTGCAACCCTATATTAAATAGTCTTACTATTTCAGTCAATACCGTAAGAGACACAACTAAGATACAAGTTTTGAACTATGTACCTAAGTATTCACTATCAAAGTACCTACTGTTGCTATAATTAGTTTTAGTTCTTAAGTATTCAAACACAACAGTATATTTCATAACCTTAAGCCGAAAATATTTATCATATTACTTTCACATACACAATCTTACCTACAAACCACCAAATATTTCATCTCCTAACCAAACACCGCCATCTATACTTCATTTCGCAGAACCAAATCCCTTGGGACTCGATTTTTCATCCTCGCAAATTTTTCCATTAGACCACGTCTCTTAAATGCGATAAGATGGATTACTGGCTTGAGTTTCATCTGCTCCCAGAGGTCCCAGGTTCATTATCCCCTTTCTTGAGGTTAGAATACCCTTTCGCTTGTATTTTATATAAGAACCCTTTTTGATGTCAGTGAATATTAAAAATGGCGGCTAAATGGAACCGCGCCTTTTTAAACTTTCGTGATTGATCGCGGAGTGTAAGTGAAAGTGGAGTAAAATAGGTATTTTTATATCTAGCTAGGAAAGTATATATTAATTTCGGTTTACGCTCTAATTAATTCTTCGCAATTGCGGAGATGGACACCTGAACCTCTGGCTACCCCGCAAGAGTTAATGGTCGAGAACGCGTTTGTTTTTATTTTTGTTTATAGTACCTAAGTAATATATTTTTATTCAATTTAGTTGTTATTTTATGGATAGTTTTTATATACTCGTAAATCCAGTTATGTGTATTAAAATTTGTAAGCTAATTGCTTAAACTTAGATAGTATTCCGTAGGTAGGTACCTTTCTACTATTATTTTTTATCTAAACATGAATAATGGACAGTACCTCCACTCCAGTTGACACTACTAATAGCAAAGAACCAATAAAATATTAAATAAAAATATTGCACACGCTCTCAAATAGCTTATTTTGATTATAAAATACCTACATAATTCCATTTGCGAATAGAAAATGCCGACAGTAGCTCACCGCATTTCTGTGGTAAGACTAGGCGAATATCGCACATTTGCATAGGCTTACGTCTCCATATGCCTATACACATGTATGCACATACTGCATAGAAAAAGTAGCCGTCATTTTTACGTGCAGCGTTTATTTGATTGACGACAAAGTGACCCCGCTCTTGTAGTTATTCTTGAAGTTAATTTCCAATCAACTTTTTGAGACAATTGTAATTATAATAAACTAAAACTTATTGCGACATAAATATGTTTAAAAATTTACTATAATGATAAATAAGTTCAAATATGTCTCTACCTAAGCACCTTAATATTTTTTATTAAGTATAATTAAGAATGTATCTATAAATTCAAGATTAATTTCGCAATCAGAAAGCGTGTACCTACCTAGCTAATGTACACACGAAATCATTGAAAATTATATCTTTACCAAAATGGTATGGTATAGTAATGGTAACAAAACTGCTAACCGTCAACAAAAACATAAATTGCTCTTGAGTTGCCTACGTAAGAATCTAACGCTCTGTTGTAAGTTACTGTTTAGGTTAACTTTTCTGTCCATTAAATGTATATTCATCAATGCAACATAAACTTAGCTCCTACTTAAAAACAATAAACCTACTAGCCAATACCTACCAAAACAATTACGACCAAATACATCCACAATTAAACGCTTGATTAAAATAACGCACACCAATATCTTAATTCCGATCGGCCATTTTGCGAACGCGATTGCAAATGGCGGCACTATTTTTCCCGCCGATGATTTTGCGTGGCGTCATCAACTAGTGCAATGATGCTATTGATTTTCCAGGGAGATTGCACCTCCCTACACCCCGAATGACCCCACTATGCAAATCTAAGTATATAAAGGTGTATACATGTGTGATAGTGGCTATTCAATAAATTTGGCCTATGCAGGCATTATTTGTAGGTTTGTGGAGAGGTTATAATGAGCTTAATCGTGTTTTGGCTTATGGCAACCATTTTAATAATGCACCTAATAGTATTCAGTATCTAATTCGAGGAATGGAATGGCTTTGATTAATATCTATTTGTTATAACCATTAGATTTAGATGTACATACATATAGAAATCATATCTCTTTACATCACTTTCTGGGTAGCAGAATTTCAGGAACACGGAAACAAGTATTCATTCGAGTAGTATATGACATTACAATCCCAATATTCATGCTAAAAAATGACCCCTGAAGATATTACATCTCTGAAGCTTTGTTTACCTCCAAAGGGATTAAAGGAGGTGAATGTATGTATGTAATTGCAGTGTTTGTGTCTATTTTATACTTTAAATCTGTTATAGCAGTTTAAAACTATCCATTATTGTATCGAATCCTAGTTTTATACAACACGCAATTCTAAAATAGCAAAAACCCTATTCATACTTAAATAAAAACAAAACTTTCCAGATAAAAAGTTTCAACTAATTGAATGATGCTTCTTTTGTATAAAGAAACAAAACAGACGTTTTGTTGTTTTGATGAAAGGAAATGACAAAGTGCAAAGTTGGTATAAAGTTGCATTTAGGCACTTAGTTGTAACGTTATTGGTACGTCTTATGGTATTGGTCGAAGTATAATATGAATAAAATAAATTTCATGTATCAATCTATCTCAAATCAAAAACTTATCAATCGTAAATTCTATACCAATTAAGGATAAACTGAAATATCATGTATATCTGTGTCACTCATAATGTGATCACACATAATAATCTTTATGAAAAAAAATATTTACAAGGTTTTCTAATAATAAATTTAGTTTTGAACAAATGACCATACATCTATATAATTTATCGTATTTTAAGCTTTTTTTACGATATTTTCTACCAAAAACTATTAATAATATATAGCATAAATTATAGTAAAATTATCAGTCAACTTAATACATCATACAAAGACAATGTTCTCGAAAAGAAATGGGTATTATATAGCATAAATCATAGTTTAATTATCAGTTAACATATTATATCATGTACAGATAATGTTCTCAAAAAAAAAGTATCCAAACCCGACAAACTCAACCTTTTTTCATCTACCTTTAAAAACGTCGACAATTAAGCAAGTAAAATCTAAGGTACTGCGTCGCAGGTGTAATTTAAAAGTTGTCCGGCTATACCAAGTTTCAATAAGTCCGATATTAACTTGAGACAAGTTGGGGACAAAGAAAAATCAAAAGGCCCTGTCACGGGGAAATTAATATAAAACTTGCACCTTTTAAGGGCCGAATTTACAAGGTACGAAACGAATATAGGAGGTATATATTTATGTATACTTAAGACCTTTTATCTTTATTGTTTTTTTTATAAAACCTTATAAATATCTTCGTAAAACATTATAAAACTATGACATATGACAGCTAAAACGAAGACATATTGAAAAAGGGTGACATACAAGGGTGAAGATTTTTTATTTTTTTTATTATTATTTACGATATATAGAATCCTAATACATTAGTTTAAGTATTTAGTAAAGTTTCAGGACTAAATTAATAAATCTCTACATCTATTATAACTCTTTATATACCTACTACAACAGCAAAATCTTCAAAGAGTTATTGAACCTTCTTTGAAGAAACTTTTTGTCAATATCCTGTCTAATTTTTTTTATTAAGTGCCTCCTGCTAAAAGAATATTTCCGGTTGTCAATACATCTTCTTTTTAAACATTGATTGATTTTTGTCGGACACACTCAATTGATTTATTGCATTCGATTGTTTTGCATCGATATTTGAGTAGTATCTGCTCGTGTTATTATAAATATATACATAGATACACATCACACCTGATTCCCTATTTAGGGTAGGTACAGATCCCGGATCCCTATCTGTCCCGATCTTGACAATCTACTTTCGCTTTATAAACACTTATACATCTCTTACACACTCGGCGGTTATAGGTACTTACTGTTTATAAATGTAAGTATTTTTATTAAAAGTCTAAGTAATATAGTTGTATCGAACATGACAGTTAATTGTAAATAACCATTTTCATACTTGTTACAAAACTGACTGTAAATCTTGGTAAGTAGAGAAAAAAAGTATAAAAAATTGAGTATGACAGTTCCAGTGTTTCTTATTAGCTTAAATAAACTATGGTCACACCTTAATTGTTGTACAACGTTGGCAATTAATTATTTAAACATATTTTTTTTACTGGCAACACTAAAAAGTACAATTACCCCACTACCCTACGGAAAGCTTTAGGTGATAATTTGCAGCAATTAAAAAACTTATTACAAGCTCTCATAAAAACCAACAATTATCGGGTACACTAATTACTTAGTTCGTAATTACTTAATTGTCGCAAGTACGATTGCAATGTTGGCTGTAACTGTATGTTGCCTGGCTTTGTGTGTTTTAATAAAAAAAAGTCGGTAAGTCAATTTGCGTGGGAAATTTGACATTTGGTTAAATTTTTTGTTTAAGTGACTAACTTTTTCGTTCTTTTTTTACTAGGTATAGGAATTAGTAGATAGTAATACTAAGTAGATACTAAATATAGTTAAAATCTTAATAGTTTAGTTCATATTTGCAGTATAACTATCACTTTTAAGGTACTTTAGCACAAGGTACGTACGTAACTAAATATGGATTTAAAATGACATGAAAGAACTAAATCTCTCATTGTGAGGTTACCATGGTAACAGAAATATGTATATTGTTCACTGTAATATTTTTCTCTTATTTGTTTATGAAATAAGTAGTTGACAGTATTGACA
This sequence comes from Leucoptera coffeella, assembly GCA_030578115.1. NCBI lineage: Eukaryota > Metazoa > Arthropoda > Insecta > Lepidoptera > Lyonetiidae > Leucoptera > Leucoptera coffeella. Next base: position 67,415 of record JAMBLF010000889.1, read on the forward strand.
GAGTTTGAAATTGCAATTCTTTTGTAAGTACATGAATACATAATATACGACGATCTCCGTGGCGCGATCGGTTAGACACGTGAACGCTAATCGTGAGGTCCCGGGTTCGATTCCTGGTGGAGACAGATTTAAGAACTACGCCTTTCTACTGCATTCCAGTCTGGTCGTTGATTGATTATGCTATATATGTATTTATCTATAGACATTAAGTATATATTTCTTAAATATACGTTCACTAGTACCCTTAACACAACTCTTAAATGTACTTACCAAGGGACTAGTTCAATTTGTGTATTAATGTCCAAATATAATAAAACAAAAATTAAAAAAAAATTGTTTGTCGTACTTATATAAGTATATATCTAAAGCAGTAATATTATTAAATACTACTACAATATTCTCTTCAATAGATCTATCATAGGATTAATAGTAAAGGTCTAAAGTTTAAAACGTGTTTTCAATACAAAAACATCCAAGAATGTCATACTTATCCATTATGACTTATACTTGCTAAGTTATGAATCATAAGGACATTAGCATAAATATTTATGATTATCATTTACTATTATAAGTGCTAAAGAAGAAAAACTTGTTTTAATGAGACTATTTGAAGTTTATATCTTAGGTAATAAGATTAATAATTATGACGTACAACTTATGTACAAAACAGACTTAGTTAAACAAAACTTTTATAGTAGGACAAAGTATAAACAATGTATATAAAAAAATTAAAAAGGGTGACGTTAAGAGTACCTATAACCACCGAGTGTGTATGAGAAGATGTATGAGTGTCAATGAAGCGAAAGTGGTCTGGCAGGATCGGTACGAATGGGTATCCGTGATTTCTGCCTACCCTTCTGCGGGGAATCAGGAGAGATTTGTATGTATATATGAAACATTTAGATTTAAGTCATATAAAAGATAAATAGTATTATAATTAAATAAGACGTGAAAATCTTATTTAAATTACGTAATTCAATTCACCTAATTTAATGTACATATACATATATTGTTTCATTTAATAATATTTCTATGTCTTCATATCATTAATACACTAAATCATGCTAAACATGACTTAGGAAATATATCTCCGAGGTTCTGTCCACCCCGAAAGGGAATAAACTACGTGAAGGTATATGAATGTATATATATATATCAATATAATAACAATAACCAACAAAGCGCAAAATAATCAATTTAAACCCTACCTACTGATTTCACAAGATCACACGAACTAATTAAACAATATCATAACAATCGCCGTAATTACACCATACTGAATCACGTGATAATCTATTCTAAACGCTGCAACGTGATTGGTCGGCTAAGAGCGGAAAAACACATGCATTTTTTTCTCTAAGTCACGTAGAGTACGTTGAGGGCTCCCCATTGGTCGGTTGGCGGCGGCCGCGCGTTCTCATTGGTCGGTTTTTTTCGAGCTTTTCCTATTTAGCCGGTTTTTTCTAGAAAAACTCGCGCCAATCGCTGACGCCGTAGTTTTAATTATGAAAGTTGTATAACGCCCCAAGCGGGTTTTACGTAAAGGAAAGTTTTGTTGAGAAAAATGATTATAGACAAATGCTTGTAAGGTTGGTTATGTTTACGGTCAAGGAATGATTTGATTGTTATCATTATTTTGATATATTGATCGATAAATGTAGGAGTTTTGAATGTGTTTACAGGAGTATTTGAATTGCAGATTTTTTTAATTGTGTTCGTTATGTGTACGTTTCATTAAAGGTTACATCTAGGTATGTATTAAAACTATACATTTCAGCTCAACAGCATTTAGACTATCATTTTATAATGCCTATTACTTACCTATGCAAATTTTTGACGAATATGAAAAATTACATCATATTTTAATTCAATCATTATTTTCATGTATTTTACTCATTCGTTGAATATACAGCTAGTATGTATGTATACATTCAAACATTCAATAATTCGAGGGAAATACATACATCAAGATTATTTATTTTTGCCAATCCTCATACATACATCTCTGAATACATATTCACACACTCAATATCCCTAAAATACTACTTATTTGTACCTAAGTATATACCAATAACATACATACATATTATTACTCCGTATATGTATATGTATGTGTTAATATGCTCTGATCAAATAAAACCGTGCGCCGCTGCACTATTTTTAGTGTTCTTTATGTATGTACTTTTATTTATAGACACGCTCGTTTGAACGGTGAAATCAGCGCTTAAATCTGGCCACGTTTTCCGGTATGGTATAAAAAAGACGCAAAACTAAACCTAGACGCAAAACTAAACTATAGATATGCATTCACGACATTATAATCACGCCTCTACGACCCCAACGGGATAGGCAGAGACTATAAGGCCACCTGGAACGGGTGACAAATCTCTTGCTTCACTCACACCCATTAACCTTCTCATACATGCTCTTCTGTTCTTCACACTACACCCGCCTTGAGAAGAATGTCTCCAATTTGATCTGTTTAATTTCTACGCGGCCTACCACGGCCAACTCTACCTTCCTCTTTGCCTTTATAGATTCCTTTTGTAACCCTTCGTCTAACCATCTAATCTTTAATCGGGAGGTCCCGGGTTCGATTCCCGGTGGAAGCAGAGTTAAGAACTACGCTTTTCTTCTGCTTTTCAGTCTGGTCGTTGATTATATAAACTATATATGTATATGTCTATCTATACTAAGTTTTTTTTAAATACATTGACTAGTACCCTTAACCCAAGCTTTAAACTTACCAACGAGCTAGTTCAATTAATTAATGCCTGAATATCCATTATTATTACCCACAACTAACGGCATATTCTCTACTATTTACTTCACTTCCTATCCTACCTTACCACCAGTCACATTGAATACTGACTTGGTCAACACGTGGGTTCAAAGTGGCCATAGAATTACCTTCGCAATCGCGCTAAAGACACCTGAACCTCTGAAGCTAGGGTTAATGGTTGGAACGCGTTTGTCTTTATCCTACCTTAATATCCTGTGCCTACTATATATTTATTAGTCACAAAATATCTAGAACATAATTACATCATGTATGTCTGCATTATTATTTTTTCTTAGCGATTAGATTTTAGTAAAAACACTTGGACACCAACCTTTGTAAAGTACGGTTTAAAGAAAATAAATATGTACAGTTTCACATTCGGAGTGTTATTCTTCTATCACCAAGTAACAATTATCACCTAGCTAAGAACATTCGCCAAAATCACTTAACTCTACATATCTTCTATATAGGGTGGCGCATTCAAAACGGTCAGTATGGGAAAGTCTGAAACTATAAGACATCATAATCATAAGACATCAAAGAAAGTATGAATGCAGTTTTTATTTTTATCAAAATCCAACATGGTTCCTAAGAACAAATCTTCTTATAGTTTCAGACTTTCCCATACTGACCGTTTTGAATGCGCCGCCCTGTATATTTCTTAACCCTATAACTCACCAGTGTGCAATCTTGTGTGTTGCTGGACATGGCTTAGCTGTTTGAACCGCCTGTCACAGTAGGAGCATTTGTATGGCTTCTCTCCAGTGTGTACCCTGATATGCTGTACCAGCTGATGGTTAGAGCTGAAGGATTTTAGGCACTGCTGGCACTGGTGAGGTTTCACTTCACCCCCCAAGCCTCGCTGCAGCTCTCGCGCGTGCATTTGCATTGCGTTCTTGTGCATGAATATCTGTGGGAAGGAATGGGTTAATATAAAGACTGATATATATGTATATAAAGGGACGTAAAAAGAATGAATAGCTGCCGTTTTTCTTGGTATGTATGTATGTAAGAGGCTAAGGGATGGATGAATAGAATCTATTGGACGATGGATAAGCAACCTAATATTTATGCTGATAAGTGTCCTAAGATATAAGAGTATTATATTTCAGAAGGTTTGTTTACCCCGACAGGGATTAAAGGACGTGAATGTATATGTATGAATGCAAAGACCAATAAGATATATAACAGATCGTTAGAAGTACATATAACCGCCGAGTGTGTATGAGGAGGTGTATAAGTGTCTATGAAACAAAAGTGGTTATTCAGGATCAGGACAGACGAGGATTCTTGATGTCTGCCTCCTCCTCTACATGGGAATGGGTGTATGTATTTATATATATTATAGTTTTAAATTAGTTAGGGATCTAAATAGAAATGACAGGTCCTCTAAATAATACTGATTCGTTGTGTGCATACATATTAAGTCACTTAAATTCCCTTTAAAACATAAAGATTTAAATTTCATTTTTTTTTATCATGCCACATACTTATATTGAAAATCTTCTTATTCGTGTTAAACTTCTATGATTGTGTTGTACCTTAATTTTGTTAAAATGTGCAGTATATTTATACCAGTTTAATATCCAAGAACACAAATAAGCATATTAATATATAGAATTAATATAATATACATACTTATACCTCATACGTAAATATAAATATAATTTTCAAAACAAAAATAACACTTTTTTATTCATACACTTCACGCCACGAAAAATGGGCCACTTATCAAAAGGCATTTCGTGAATGCACCGTAGAGAACGATAAATAATTTCAAGTCTAGGTAATTCTAGACCCATCTGACTTATGGCCTGAAGGCAATTTCTTTAAATCTAGCTTACTTAAATTGTAGAATGTTGAAACCTAACACTAAATGTACAGGCGGAGAGTGTATGGGTTTTTGTTTAAGAAGGTTTTGGTATTTTATTTCGATTAAAGGAGTTTGTATAATGGTTTTAATGTATTATTGTAGCTTTATATACAATTAATAAACACAATTTAAACAAAACAACTACAGATTAACAATTAAAACTGTACACCAGCTAAAATGTAGCTTTATTAATTTGTATGTACGAACATTTCGTGAATATGTCCGTATATAATTTTTTTTAGGTTTCTATAAAGTATTTAAGGTATAATGTTATGTTTTTTTTAATTTTACATCAGGTGCCTAATGGAACATCGGTTTTATGCCAATATTAGTTTGATAAGTATTTTTTTTATCGTTTTTATCTTTCAGTTGTCTAGAATTTAAGAAACACCTTTTTTTATAGTAGCGATTCAAATTTTTTTGGATTATTACACGTTTCACAACATTGCACAGCGTATTAGAAAAGTTTAAGTCTAGTTTAAAATAAACATATGCCTTTGCCTGTGCTCGAGCATAACATTACGTGGATTTTCAATGTAATATGCTTTTCGACTATTCTCAGTTCCTGATGTGCATGCAAAAACTAACCGCATTCACATACATGTACCTACTGCCATTATTTGTTCCAAACGGGGATTACTTTTGTAAGTATATTCATTTTATATTTACTACATTCCGGAATAGAATTACCAAAATACTATCTATTAACTATGCTTATCAAATACTTAAATAAAACCTACGAACTGCCGTTTTAACCATGTATTATAACAGACATATTGATATTCATACAAGTTCTCATACATACGTGGTGGTTATATGTATTTCTAACTTCAACAGTGTACTATATTTATTTATACCTTCAATATAACTCACCCTTACAGGAAACTTTTCGGAAACTTACTTAATAAACGTATTCGATACGATTGAATATTTGTAAAATAAAATATGCCTGTATAATATGATATGTCGTCTGATTGTCACATTATGACGTTATGTTAGGGTGGCTTACAATAAATTATTTAATAATAGAACTAAATATAGTAACAGCTGGTTACGAAAGCCCTAGCCTAGCTCTAACTTAGTGTTCCCGTACAAGCCCTAAGTCTGCACGCGTGCTAGAAAGTGGATCTAGACTCAGGTCACGCAATAAAGAAATTGCAAAGAATTTATGTATTTCATGCTATACGATAGCGGCTAACGGCTTTCTAGACTCATATCTAGGTTTAGATAGGTTTCAAATGGAACCTAGAATACTAGATGGACCTATGTAAGTGGATTTAGATTTGGGAAGGTTAGGGATTCGTAAAATATAGTGTATTTGTTATTTGTAAGTAATAGTTTACTAGTATATTAAGAATTATTTTAATTTATGTAAATGATGTAGGCATTAATGTCTTCAGCTTTAGTTACCGAAAAGGTTGCTATAGATGCTTCAATTAGATATATTATGAATAGATAACATAGAAATCTTTAATATGAATTCTTAATTTCATTTTATTTTATTTATTTATACAATTATGAAACGCAAATATTTTATTTTATTTAAAATTCAATAACAAGAAAAAACATACTTAATATCTTTAACACTTTCCCTACAACAATCTAAAAAACACAACCTTAACCAAAAAGCCTTAACCCCTCGGCACAGAGCCTCATTAAAGCGATTAAAAATATTAAGGGCAGTTAGGAAAAAACGTGCTGCCGAAAAATTCGCCCATATCACCTCTAATTAGTGTAACAAGGACCGTTTATCGTGTGACAGCTTCCGATTAATCGGTGGAAATGTTTTTTTAGGTTATGTTTGGATGTTTGTATATACGTATGAGTAATGTGTGTGGATGTACGAACATGAATGTATATAATAATATATCATACTTGTTTACAAGGTAAATAGAGAGAATGCTATTTGAAGTTAGTCCTAACTAACTATGAAATAAATTGAATCATTTGATTTTGAGTATACCAATCTGACACTATGCAATCACATCTCCAATAGTATACTGTAGGTTCCTAAGATGATGCCATATCTTATAGGTATAATAATAATATTGTAGGACATTATTACACCAATTGAACTAGCCCCTTATTAAGTACATTTAAGACTTGTGTTAAGGGTTAAGTCAACGTATATTTAAGAAATATATACTTATTATATATAGATAAAGACATATATAGCATATAATAATCAACGACCAGACTGGAAAGCAGAAGAAAAGCATAGGTTTTTCTCTGCCTCCACTGGGAATCGAACCCGGGACCTCACGATTAGCATCCAGGCGTCTAACCGATCGCGCCACGGAGGCTGTCATATATTATGTATTCCTAAGTAAATTATGTACAGTTTCGGGAATTGCAAAAACATACAGAAGGAATTCTGATTCTGTCTACCACTTAAGAGATTACATACGTGATACGCATGTATTTTTAAAAAGGACGAGTATGTCAAGTTCAGAGTAAAAAATGTGTCATCATTTGTCAAGAGCATTCAATTATCAACCTTAATCTTTAAGACTTAAGGTTCAATTCACATTGGGGTAGGGAATACAGTACAGTTCAAAAATAAAGGTGATCTTGAAATACTTTTTTATGCATCATTGTACCGTTAAGGATGAACAGATATATGTATGTGTAAGGGAGAGCTTTTGCTGAGAAAAACAACAATCAATATTTGTATTAATAAATTTATGATGGTTTGGACATGTCTTACTAACGGATTGCTAGAACGGCAAGGAAATAACATTGTGAGGAATCGTAGTTCAATATCAAAGTAATAGTGTGAAGTTGGTAGTGGATTACCAAAAGTGGAAAAAATCGCCTTTAAAATAGCGAAATGGATCCTGTTTACCGAACAGGTAATAGCTAGTACTAGTAAATAGTGACATGGCTTACCATCTACATTGAGTACTGACTTTTGGTAAACACGTGGATTCGATGTGGCTATAGAATTATTAACTCTTTAATTGCAGAGACGGATACGGGACTGACTATCCCGCTAGTGTGAAATTATCGTGAAAGTAATTTTGTTTGTTATTTTTGTACTATGTTTATTTAAGTGGAAGAGCGGTTATTCAGGGGGTAATGCGAATAAGGCATATGACACAAAAATGTTTTTTATATAAACTATATTTGTTTTATCAATAAGCAATAAAGAAAAAAAATCTAAATATATTTATTAGACAATGGGCTAGCAACCTGTCACCAATGTTTCACATAATTGCCATTACAACTCCTACCGACGTAAAAGATGATAAATTAAATATGTATGTATGTAATTAAGTAATATCATTATACAGTTTAACAAATAAACTGTCAACTACATTGTACATATAATTATCGCAATAACACATCTTCTTCTTTGGATAATGACGTCACAGCTGTCACGGTGACAGTTGACAATTGTCAGTTTCCGTTGCAAAGTAATTTGACATTTAATTTGTAGGGTGGGTTAAATTTGAGGTTTGTTAATTAATGAGATGGTAATTAAAGAAAGGGATGTTTTTTATTAATACAGTTTATATAAATATAAATTATGTGTATATATAAAGAATAATAGATTTGTTTTCGTATTAATATAAGGCGTACCTAAAGCTATTGCTAATTAACTGTTTTTCAGCATATTCTAGAAAATGACTAAGAAACTTGACATCAAGAGTTTTTATTATACGATGGGCTATCAACTTGTCGACAATTTGTTACATGAAACCATCACTATATGTATGACAAATGTTGCAAAAGAGATATCATGTCTTTTATGTTATCTACCCTCAGATTTTTTTAATATATATTTTAATACGACAAAATTTGTATTGTTTTATTATTTTTCATTAAACATTAACTTACATATCACTCTTCTACACATACACCTTAAATTAAATTCATTATTTTTAAAACCCGAAGCAAAGGTTCTGTCACTGAGCCTTTATTTAGCATCCCAGGCCGTGTTCATTCATTTTTCTGCCTATTGCGCCAGCCACGAAGCAGAAAATTGCACTAGCCGCCATTTTGGTTTGAAAAAAGGTGACGTAAGTGAGCATGGAGGTTTGCTTGTGTAAATACTTCATGGATGATATGAGTAGTGTAAAAAATAAATTGAGTTTGTTTTTATTTATATTTTTACGGCTGTATGGACGAGTTTCCGTGTCAAGTTCAATAATTAAAAAAATATATTATATTTTGATATTAATAGTTTTAATAAAAGCTTTTTATTTTATTCATAAATAGTTATGTTTCATCGAATGTACATTGGATTGAGTGGACCGTAAAGAAAAAAGTTTATTATATACTTAAATGTCTATTTTAAACTGCAATTCTCATTATGTTAAACTTCAATAATCAGTAAGTTAACATACATTGCTTAATATAAGTATACATTATCATATTTTACTTTTATTTAAACTTTTAAATAATATAAAAAAGTACGTATACCAAATTTTCAAGGTATAAATAAATGTGCTTTCCTAAAATATCCTTAATTATTCATTTAACCCGTTGATGCCCACTACCATTGAGGTAACAGTCAACTGCCTAGGTTCAGTTAAGTCTAGTTTTGAGATAGCACTAAGATAAGGCTAGTGCATCGCCCACGTAGCTCAGTTTAACATGGCGTTAGAATTCCCTCGTTCATTTCCCGGTTAGGGCACAATATTTTTTATATACTGTATCAGAGAGATTTATAAGAATAGGCAAACAATAAGGTTTATAATATATATATATATATATATATATATATATATATATATATATATATATATATATATGTGTGCCAACCATAATGTCTGCAGAGTTTCTTGGCATTTCTTCTATGCAGATTTTGTTTACGAAATGCCTATATTAAGATTATTTAATTTAATGATAATATTTTATGTAAAAATGTTTTCTTTTGACTTTCAATAAGTTATTTTATGCTCCTTATGTTAAATAAAAAGCATTTCATTTCATACATAAATATTAAGTTTGTAATAGCCAGAGAGGTATACAGTGTCTTAGAACATTAATGTATTTAGTTACTGTTGGTATATAAATTTGTTTTGTACTAAAAAGCGGTTGTTACAGAACTGAGAAGATAGACAACTAGTTATTATCAAATACTAGATTAGCTGAATTCCTTAAAGTTCCTAATAGTCAATACTTTCAACGACAATAACCTAACCTATATTACATATCAAATGTTGACTATTTCGTCACAACTATACGTACTCTAGGCAATATAAACTACAAACATAGTCATTCATAGCTCTGAATGGGGTATTCAAAAGGATAAAGGAATGTATAGTATAATCTCCATACATACATTAGACACAGCATATTAAATATTGACGACCGTAAATACAAAGATAATGTTAGAAAAACACTACAAATCAAAATTACATTCATCATTAACCAGCACGTCAAGGGTAACAAAATAACCCTTGTCCCATTCATTCAAAGAAAGATTGTAACCAGAAATGTTACCCTTGATTTGCATACAACACAAGTGTGACCGAGAGGGCAATAAACTCTTCATGTATGTGGAACGGGACATACAGATATCCAAAACCAGTTTAAATTGAGCTCTCCTCTCATATAAGATGGATGTATTAACAGGTCAGATTAAAATGGTTGTGTAGCTTGAAGAAAGGAATTTCTACTTGTGTTATAAAAACACAGAATATAAATAAATTACAGAGCACTCAACACTGACCTGAGTCAATATAAACATACTTGCGTACTTAACAAGATGCCTACATGTATGTGAATGTATGTCTTTGTTTTGTATGTATGTATGTACATAGATATATAACGTAACATACTCAATAAGATATATGACATTAGATAGACGCCATGTTGAAAAAGGGTGAAGTTAGAAGTACCTATAACCGCCGAAAGTATATGAGGAGGTATGAGTTTCAATGAAGCGAAATTGGTCTGTCATAGGGACAAATGGGGATCCGTGATCTCTGCCTACCCCTCTACAGAGAATCAAGCATGATGTGTATGTATATATGTATACTATGGAGCAAAATATATTCGTAATTTTTTTAATGGTTCATATAACTTACATATACATACACGTCCTGTAATTTCTTTCGGAGTAAATTAAATGTTTGAATCGAATGGTATCGAACATTTCTATAAAGGTTTTAATTCTATGATTAGTTGGACAGTTATAGAAATATTGAGATAACCTCATTTCTTTTGAAACACACAGTAAATACATATAATACTTACATACATACATATCTATGACGTAAGAAGCTAAGTCACTAAACATGTTCTTATGTGTAACTACTGTGTTCTTTGAAAAGAATCTTAAGACCTAACTACAAAGCTACAAATAGTCTCCAGCCATCACGATGAATTAAGTCTCTAGCCTATTCATAAAGCAGATTAACGTGAAATATAATTGTGGAAAGTGGAAGGGCGGTTATGCAGTGGTGGGACCAATAAACTATATGACAGTCAGATAGACGCCATATTGAAAAATGGGTGACGTTAGAAGTTCCTATAACCGCCGAGTGTGTATGGAAGTTAAAGGAACGAAATTGCGAGTCTGGGACCCAAAAAAGAATGCTAACTAGCTGTCGTTCTTCCCAACATGTAGGTGGCGACTAAGGGACTACGGGTAAATAGAATCTATGAAGCTATGGACTAGTAATCTGTCACTAATGTTCCATATAACATCACAACCCAAATATTCATGGTCAAAAGTTAACCTAGGAGATATTATTGTGATTAGAGAACGTGATATGTATCTGTATATAGGGTATCCATGATCTATGCCTATCTCTCTATATAGAGATGTATGTACAAGTTAACATATACAGATGTATGTATGTAAAACTTGTAAGGATAAATAAGTCCTTTAACCCTTTTATCGCAGAAAAGTCCCTTTATCATTGAGTAAATAAATAATCAGTTTTAAATAAATTTTATTGATTGATGCTTCTTGAATTTATGTGGCCATTCACTTGAGAACCTTGTACATACATACATACATATGAACATGTACATTCACGTCCCTTAATCACTTTTGGGGTGGACAGAACCTTGAAGAAAGTATGTCCTAGGTTTCTTTTAGTGTGTTGTGATCGTAAAAGTGTTAAAATGGATCATTAATGATGAATTGTTAGCACATCGTCTAATGTATGTATTTAACCTCAATCCCTTAGTCGCCTCTTACGATATGAGACAATACTGGACAATTATATATTTAATACTAGTATAGTATTTTTATATAATTACTCATTATTATAAACGTAAAAAATCGTTGAAATACATCTATAGAACATATCTTTAAATATATGTATCGATACATATGTCCAGGGCTAGTTTGGGACGTAAAAAGAATGCTAACTAGCTGCCGTTCTTCCCGGCGTGACGTAAGAAACGACTAAGCGACTAGGGGTAAAAAGAATCTATTGGGAGATGATCTAGCAACAACAATGTTCCATCATGACATCGCAACCCCAATATTCATGCTAAAAGAGCCCTAGGAGATATTATATCTACTCCAAAGTTCTGTCCACCTAGATAGGGATTAAAGAACGTGAATATATGTACACTCAAGGTTATGTCCACCCCTTCAGGAACAATGGGTTTGAAGATATGTATATGGCTTGTTGTTTTATAGTATTCATTGTATGCACTCTCAGGTCACGAGTTAGGTTATTGAACTAGTACTATGGTTTGTTCCATATTTAAATTCTTTATCTAGGGCTTGAGTGGAATATAACTAGCTATCTTTCTGGTTTACATTGTATAGTATGTTAGGGAGTTGTATATTATGATCTATTGATATATGAAATCTATTGGGCGATAGGCTAGCCACCTGTCACCAATGTTGCATATGACATCAAAACTCCAATATAATAATAAGTGACTAAGAAGATATTTTCATGTCTCCAAGGTTCTGTCCATCCCGAAAAGGATTAAAGAACGTAAATGTACGTATTGATATATTCACGTATGATATAAAAAATGGTAGCTTTTTCGTAACTTTAGACTGATTTGCTTACAAGTGTTTCTTTAATTAATTTTATCCAAATTATAACAAACAAAACCCCTTTTCAAAATATGTAAACAGACTCCTAAATTCCAAATCCATCACACCATGAACTTCCGATCTCTTCACGAAAAAAATCTAACAGGACCATTCTTAACCCGTTCCCGCTCCACGCGTAATAATGCAATAAAAGCAGGAGGTCGTCCACGTGTACAGCGTTGCAGGCCGCAATAAAAATAAATGGAGTCTGCGAGAGGCCAATGCCCTAACCTAACCCAACACGCACACATTCACGCAATAAGGCGGCGATCTAATGTGCCCATTTTTGCGAGAACCCCAATGGGTTAATTTTTTGTGGAATTTACGGAATTTATTTTTTGTAAGTGGCATTTTTGGAATTTATGTTTTTAGTGTAATTTTTAGTGTGTAAATTTATTGAAGATAAATTGATAGGTGTCATTACCTTCTTTTTTGTTATTTCGTTAAGTTAGATTTATCAATTTTTACTTGGGTTAGTTAGTTAAGTAAGATTTGTGTTAGATTAGGTTTAGTTATTTATAGTTAATTATGTTTTGAATTCGTCTAGTTACGGTAAATGTATGTTTAAACTGGTCCTCTGCTGTACAGAAGAGTAATTATTTATAAATAAAACTCCTGTTCTTAAGTAACTATTAAATTTGTTTTATCGTTAAATAAATTATACATTTACACCTATGTAGTTTCAAAACGTAACTATCCATTAATCATCTGCCTTTTCTGTGCTTCGCAATAAAATATACGAGTTTTATTTATGCATACCGTTATAAGCCTACTAGATAGTTTAGAAACAAATTCCTGTATTTAGACACTAACCTCATCTTGTTAGTACAACTACCTTTACTTTTTTTTAAAAGAAGAAGGGACTTATCACCTATATTTTATAAACAAAGTATTACTTTTGCTACGCGACGTTTCGGCGATGTTGCAATGGCCATGGTCACAGGACAATGAGTTGAAAAATAAACAAAAATCACAAGTCTCTCAAAAATTACTTTTACTGTAGCTTTACCAAATCGTGACAGAGTAGTAACCTTAACCCCTCAACTGCCCACAAAATTCCAAAACCGATTTCTCCCGTCAAATTCCACTAGCGGTCTGCACACGCACTAACACTCACACAGTATAAGAAACGGGTTTTAGACAAGGGAAACGAAAGGAGAATACCCCTTATTGGATATATTCAGGTCTGCTAAAAGTTATTCCTGGGTTGTAACACGTGATGCGTATGTAAATTTGTGTGTGTGAAGATGCTTTTGCGGAAATGAAATGATGGATGTATGTGTGAGATTGTGAAGGAAGTGCGCCTGGTTTTACTAATGTATTTTTGTGTTGTGGATTAGAATAGCTTGCGATATGTATTTCGTTTTATATGGTTCCATGGTATGAGAGGTGTTCGAAGGATTTGGAAGTAACTATACGCAAAAGTATAGTTAATAAGTGACGGATTTTGTATAAGAATAATGATAATACAAATAAAATTCTCAAGTTAAATAAACCGTTTTTTAATAAACCGCTAAAGTGTTTTAATGCTCTTTTATTGGCCTTAGATACAATAACTTTCCTCAATAAAATTAAGAGAGATCAATGAATCGCTATGCTTCCAGGATATCCGGTTTAATTCGCAGGACTATCTATCTATTTATTATTGTTATATTTTTTAACTCTATTTCTCATTCCTTTTACTACACAGGCAAGGCAGCCTTTTAAGGAATATGATACCATTTCGTAATAACAATCAACGCAGCATTTTCTGCGTGACATACATAAAAATAAACACTCGTATTATGACAATTATTTGCGTAAACGATAGCAAGCGGCGTCAATGCACTCTAGATCATGGATGTAAAGGAATAGATGGATCTTAAAGAGACATGGGTATAAGAAAGTACTTCTCAAGGCGGGTGTACGTAGTGAAGAACAGAAGAGCATGTATCATAAGGTTAATGGCTGTCAGTGAAGCAAGAGATTTGTCAGGATCATTCCATGTGGCGAGTTTGCCTATCCTGTTAGGGACGTATGTGTATAAAGATTTTATGATACAATAAGCAATTTCTTCATTATTTAACATTTTTGACCAATTTGATAAGAGATTGTAATAGTTTGCGCATTCTAGGCGTTTATATCAATTACCCGAAAACTAAACAGTTTATATCATTGTTTACCCGTTTCAGATCCGAAAAATTAATTGAAATTATATAGAAGAATGTAGGCTTCTGTATTTATTAATATTGTGGTGATCTATTTCAGTATCAACTTAAAATACACATATTACCTACTAGATTCAATTTAATCTTTGCTCCTTCATTCACATTAACCCCTTAAGGCGTATCTATAACAAAAGTCCATCATTCATTGCTCCGCGTATCACTTTTATGTATTTTTACACGGCACACAGGACGAGTGTGTGTGTAAGTCCTGACCTATGTCAATATGGAATATGTTGAGTGTGTATGGTTGAGTTGCGTAAGTTTTTTTAGTGTGTTTTCTTGTTTGGAAAAGTTTTACTATGATTTGTAATGGTTTAGAGGGAAATGAAGATTTTGTAGTTATTAAAATTAATGTTATGTTGAAGTGATTTCATGTTTGAGTTAAGCTTAAATCGTACTTCATTTAATACTCAATTCTTTATTTTTCATTTATCAGATAATAATTTTGATAGTAATAATAAAGAACTTCCTACTAGAAATCTCAAATTAATTTTCCTAGATATTAGTGATTCTCTAACGATATAAAACCTTTAAGTCTCTCTGACATTTTAGTCTGTCCCTAGTACTTATTCTTCAATAAATAAAACCACGCGAATCTATTTAAAACAGACTTCATTCACTTATTCCGACAGTTCAACGACCTACATAAACAATGACATAACATTATGTACTTACCAACATTTGATCACGAAATATCACACAAAATTCAACCTTATTCCAACACACAACAGTCTAAAATTCACATTATTAACAAATATTTATTTCGCGTCATTTTTAAATAGAAAACAAAAAACGAACGCACTTTATAACAATAAATTTAACCCATTGAGGCGCGTAATTAATTTTGAAGACGCAAACGCACAAAAACCGTCCGTACGTTAGTCTGGGTGAAATAAAATTTTTCAAATGTGGTGCGCGCAAGAAAAAATCTCTAGTGCACGAGCTATGACCTCGGTGCCTAAGCTATACCTAGGTATGCTAGCTTTCTTCATGTTACACAAGCATACAAGCTTTGTAGGAGTGTTCTTACTTCTTTATGTCTTTAGCGATATGGTTTTTAATAGTTTAATGGCGATTATCTATTTATTTTACTGCGTAATTTGATATTAGAAGTAGTTATTTTATAGAAGAATAATAATGTTAGCTATAAATCTAGTTTATTGAAAACCAGTATTTTAAATTCTTTCAAAAATTATATAAATTTATGGATTAATCTAAAATCTATGATAAATTTTTTTTCATACCTTAGCACCTCTTTATTATAATAAATAAAATAATTTAGTATCTAATGCACTCCTTATTGTTCTAAAGCTTACATAATAAAGTAGTTATAATAAGCAAATAATCGATATTACTTCGTGATAAAATTATAACCATATATCGAGGACAAACAAAAGTGCTTGATAGAATATTAATATATTAAATAATGACAGTTAATCTTTATTTAAGTTATTATTTAAAAAAAAAAGTTTGAATAATTCATTCATTAAGCACATGTTTTTAAAATGTGTATAATAAATAAAGCATCATTTGGATATCAGGAATCAATAATAGTAACCACTCATTCTCTTTAAATACCTTTAAGACTTTAAGAATCCATAAGAAACCGTATGGAAAAAATATTTACGAAATTGTGTAGAATATTTTTTTCAATTCGTTGAATATAAACAAACGCAATCCAAACATTTGTATCTTACAAACTAAACCTTGCAATATAAAATATGCAACAAGGATTATAGAACACACTTTGCCAGGGCCTGTACTACAAGCACAAACGTAGGTAAAGCATTTACGTACACTTCTTGCCGAGATTCTTTCTTATTACCTCTACGAGCAAAGACTAGGAAGTTTTCATTTAGATGAATCTTTAAAAACCGATCTTTCTATACATGAGTCTTATTATGTCTATGTTGACGAGATGAAATTATTGTTTGTAAAGGAACCGTGCTATCTGCATATCTGTAAAGAATTCTCACTAGCTACCGTTCTTAAAAAAAATTAGTTCAAAGGACAAACGAACTAAGGGTAAATGTAATAAATTGAGTGGAGGGCTAACACCTGTCATCAATGTTCCATATGACATCGCAACCCCAATATTCATACAAAAAAGTGATCTAAGAGATATTATTATCCAGTTACAGATAGCTAGTTAGCATTCCTTTTAAATTAAGTCGCAGACTAGCGAGATTAGATATAACCTTACTGAAGATGAGTGGTATGTAATAAAAACCCTAGTAGGTACTCTGAACGAGAATAAAACTTAATAACTTAATAATTAGCAGTTCCATCTAAGTTAGGCATGTCATTGGTTATTATTGCTGGCCACAGTGCCTTGAGTATTTTTTACCGGAAGACCAAGCTTTGATAGTTTCATTAAGTTAATAGTGATAGTTGAAGTTATGGGTGCTCGTTTAACATTCCTCTTAGAATGAGTTAGGTTCGAATAAAGATGAATAATTTATCCTGTAAGATTCGTTTGAACTATAGGATAGTTTATAGGTTAGGTTCAGTCAAGGTTTCTGATTTTGTATCTTGTATGCATCTTTAAATACATACATATATTCAAGCCTCTAAGGCCTTAAGAGAAGCAGCGACTCAATCGCCACCAGGAATGATCCTGATAATCTTCACTCACGCCAACCAACCTTCTCATACATGCTCTTAAAATTATTTTTCAAATTACCGTTAAACATGTATAAGATGAACAAAAATATTGCTTTATAATCGTCGTAAAAAAGGCTTTTAGATATTTTAATCACGCATTTAGAAAGTCGTAAATGAATTTAAAACTATTATTCATCTAGAAATTAGTAGTTACGTCTTACGACTACAAACCTAAAACGAGCATAAAACGTAATTAAATTACAGCACATGCTATTACCTGTAGATACCCATTGCTTTTTGCTTTTTAGTTTCGTTTTATGTTCCCCAGCTTGGTTCCTAGGTGGTCTGGATTTGAACGGGTTAGAAATATGAGAATGCCCTAGGAAAGGTAGGAAAAACTAGGGTCTGAGTTTTGGTTTACACGTATTTAGGCAATAAGATTAACAAAGACTAAATCCTAGTAGCTAACTCCTATATAAAGACTTCAGGCTAAATAAATACGTTATAGCATAGATAGATAATTATAAATTCTTTTTGGACAATGGTTTGCTAAATGAATTTGTAGCCTTAAAGTAACAAGAGAGTCTTTTTGAGATTATATACATTATGTTTTTATGTATGTAATGCAATTTTTTAGTGTTAAATCCCTTGTTTAAAAAACCTACTATTTGATAAGATTAATACATGCTTACTTCGTAATAACAACCAACATCACTCTTATATAACCTTTTTCTAAAAACTTAAAAGGCAGAATGATAGCTATTTTTTTTCGTTCCTACAATAGTCGTTTCAAGTACGTCCTTAAGAAAGTCGTTCGTTAAGACCTTTTAATTCGAGCTAATTTTTATCTGGAGCCGAGACAGGGAGGGCGGTTTTTTGTCCTTTTTGCTCTAAAGAGCAGCACGCGCCATTAACTTTGTCGTGAACGGGAGTGTTCTGTCTTGATACTTTAGTAAAGTTTGTAATTTTTGTAGAAGTATATTATATTAAGATGTATGAATGGTTCATGAAAGTGTTGCGTGTTAAGAGATTTTGTTGATTGAAGTTTGTCTTTACGATATTTAGAAATGCTTTGCGGCATAAGATAATATTTGTATTTACATATGGACCTAAATTAATTATTACTATATATATTTATGGATCTATGTCAAAATTGTTTACATATACATAGATACTTGTAACGATCCAATTTATGAGGTTATACAGAAATAATGAATATTTATTGTAATTTACAAATTAGGTACAAGCAAGCTTTATAGGTGAAATGCTTTTAAAAATATCTCTATTTTTATTAATAGGCATACATTTCTTCTATCCATCTTCTTTGTTCCAAATAAACCATTTCAAAACAAGAATTAAAACAGGAGACATTTATTTTATCAAGTACCAAAGTCGTCCAACAAAACTGAGCTGAAGAAATCTAATTTTTGTCCAGTTTTTCTCTCTTTTCACTCTTAAACGGAGAGCGGAGTGTCCTCTGCCAATTTAGCTGCACTTGTGACGGCGAAAAATATTTTGTTTGCGTCCATTTTGGAAAAGCACTTTATAAAGGTTTGGAGGTCGTTGAGGGGTTAAAGTTTTTGCAAGTTAGGAACTTATTTAAAAACAAATATTATAGTTTTTAATTGTATATTAATATTCATTATCTTATTGCTTACATATCAAAATGATGAAAAATCGAGCTGACCTTGTAAAAAATTATCATCAAATTTGAGTAAATAAGTTAAGTAGATCACATATAATCGATGTAGTTTGTGCATGATTAAAAATAAGGTATGGTATTATACGAGACGGGTGTCATGTATGTATGTAGTTTTGGTAGATAACCTTTATTATTTTTGATTAGTATACTACCTCCACTAATACCCATTCAGACATGTGAATCTTTGACAAACTCGCAAGGGTTACAAGTTGTGAAAATGTTTATTTATCTTTCTATAAATTAGTAAATCTTACACACACACATTTGTATGTTGAGATGTAATGTATTATAATTTATTATAAAAGCAATGAACGGGTTACGCGCCCCGACTTGCAGAAACCGCCGATAAAAAACGAATTTCAATAAAAACGTGCCCGAAATTCTCGCGAGTTGACGAAAGTATTTAATTTAATTTAATCACAAAAAGTTCCAAAATGGCGAGAACGTAAAAACTCAAGTCCATCTAGCAGGTGGTTCCAAAAAAGGTTTTTAGGACTTTAAAGCCCCTTTTTAAGGGGACACTAAGAAAGTTTTCTAATAATGTCCCGAGAGCCCGTTTCACCGCTAATTGCGAAATAAATTTCAAGTTCCGACCAAAAAACCCTTTCGCGATGATATATCACCGGCCAAGGCTGGAGTGGGGTAAAAAATTGCAAAAACATACCCCAACGATGTTGCCAAGTATTTATAGGCTCGACTTGAGCGGTGTTCGTTTTTATTTACGATAGTTCCGCGGCTTAACCCTTGCGTTGAATGGGTTAAGTTAATAGTTTGATGTATTTTTATTTAGTAGGAAATCAGGGTATTCAATAGCAACATTGAAAGGGACGATTTTGTCTTATTTTAGTGATTGTAAAGTGATATATTGGTTGTCAATCTTATTAACGACATTTCACTTATAGTTTATAATAGTTAAGTATATAATACGTCTACAAGTATAATAAATATGTAATGAATTTAACAGTACCTAACAACATTATACGTTTATCACACTTAAGTAGTTTATATATGTATGACTAGAAGTACTTATAACCAACGAGAGTATGAGAAGATGTATGAGTGTCAATGAAGCAAAAATAGCATGTTACGATCGGGACAGATGGGGATGCGTGATCTCTGCCTAGCTCTCTACAGGGAATGAGCCGGCTTAAGTTACGACTGGCATAGAGATATTTCAACTAAAAACCACCTCCTTATTCCTTAAAAGCTTCTCCAAAATTTAGAAACACAAGTCCTTTCCCTATAAATCTCGTAAGAATCTAAAATATAATTACAGAAGAAGCTTAAAAATGCCCCCAAAAGCTCCAATGATAACGGGTTGAATTTTTGAATGTTTTTAAAAGAAATTGCTTCGACGTTAGGGTTGGCACAGAAAGGAAAACAACTTCTCAAAATATTGTTTTTGGCTACTTGGAAAGTCGTTTTAACTGTGGAATACTTTCGTTTGCTTGCTTTTTTGAATAGGTATTTAAGAAGTGGTTGTTGGTTTATGGTGAGGTAAAGTGAAATTATTTGATAAGGTCATAGGTTTGATATGTCATGTAGTTATATAAAAACATGATATTTATTTTTATGTATTCTTGTTGTTCTTTTTTCCCGGTGAGGAAGCAAGTCAAATTCTTGGAATAGGTAATAGTCAGTATTTCGCGGAACAAATATACTTTACGGTCGTAATATAACGGCAGGTATATATGATGGTGGTGGTATTATTCACACAGTCTTCCTACGGAGGAATAGACAGAGGTTTTTCATTTATTCAGTTATCAATATTGCTTACAGAAATTGCTAACTTTGTAATTATGGATTTATTTATTTATTCACAACAAGATAACGTACTTTACAGGCAAATCCTTAATGCGTAATTTAAACCACTAGAAATAAAAAATCCAATTACCTGTCGATTTACCCTTTTATTACATACATATAATTATAAATATTCGCGTGTTTTTGCCAATATTTCTTATAAAATCGGCAACCATGCAGTTCCTATTAAAAACGAGAGCTCCTTGGTCATTAGAGGCAGTTTTTTAAACGGTTCCCACCCCTAGACACTTTTCATAATTATCGTCTCATCTACGGAATGACATTGAACGATTTTAGAAGTGGCCTTCTTAGGTTTAATTAGAAAAACCTTTTGAGGCACAAAAGTTATGATTGTAAATTACTTGTTGTGAAGGTTACATTCTAAAGATTAATTAGTAAGTTACGTTCGCAATATACATACATGTCATGATGGTTAAAAAACAGAGATTGAAAATTCCGTCCTTTAGGATACTGTACGATTAATTTAGACTTTCAGGATCTAGACAATTATACGTAAAAAAAAGTAATTTTTTTCCAGAATATTAGAATTAAATATATCCAGCTTTATTATAAAGTATGCCTTTTGGATGGATAGATCTTGAGTGTCGACTTGTACTAGCATTATCGTATCGGGATTGTTACATGATTCATCTTTGATTTTAGCTAGCATGTATTTTTTCATTTATAATTTGATTCTTTTGTTACCTCTTATTATATACATACGTAGCTTATTAATATTCTTTTTACATCCCTAACCAAGACTATCTAATCACTTGTAATAACTAATGCTAAATTACAGAAGAGAACTAAATTATTGTCACAAATTACTCTTAATTTGACGCCCTCAAAATAGTTGTACTATGAATTTATACGTATGTATATTGTCTATATCTACATTTTCACAACTCTATCGCCTAAGCCACGCCCCTCCGAATAGTAGGCGACGTGACACTGTTAGTAAGAAGATGTAGTGATCAAGATTCTTTTTTCAAAAAAGAATTCAAAAGGAAAGTTCGCGCAATATTTGTACTTTTGAATTTGGAACGAGTCTCTTTTATTTCTCCCCTTTGTCACGGAACTTTTGTTTGGAACTTTTCGTGTTTCGTTTGTTAGTGCTTTTAAGTTTTCTTAATGTCTTTCTTTCGTTTATCGTGGTTTTAGTTGGGTTTTGTAACGTTAAATTTAAAAGTAATGTGTATTATTTCAAGGTTATGTATCTACATAACATAACAACAAGTTATTCGTTCGTTCATAAATTTACTTAGATACTTACATGAATACAATCATGTCATACTATAGCTTTAGTTTTCAAAGTTACTCGTGATTTTAAATGGCCTTCTGTCACGTTAAGTACATATATCTAAATAATAATATCTAAGAAAAATCGGCTTTCGAGTTACCAAAAACCTTAGTTGATTTTAAGCCTCTACGACCCCCAAAAGGGTGAACAGTCGTGAAGTATATTATAATATACGTAAATGTACTATACATAGTAATATCTTACAAATATATTCAGCAAAAAAGTTACTACTAATTCTGTAAGAAAAGATAACACAAGAGTGCCGCTAAAAACACTGACTCGATGTCGATAAATTATACTAAAAAGTCGATAAATTTTCATTGCTATATCGATATTCAAATGTGGTAGTTGTGATACACTATTTTTCCTGTACTTTAAAGATGTTTTGCGCCCGATGATTCGGGATACGGAGGTCTATGGAGTCAAATGTACTTTAACTTTTTTTATTACTACTTACTTAAGTACGTAACTCGAATATATAAATTTACCGTGATTTATTTAATAGATTGCAACTATAGATTTCATATT
Organism: Leucoptera coffeella; assembly: GCA_030578115.1. Classification (NCBI taxonomy): domain Eukaryota; kingdom Metazoa; phylum Arthropoda; class Insecta; order Lepidoptera; family Lyonetiidae; genus Leucoptera; species Leucoptera coffeella. Next base: position 90,234 of record JAMBLF010000889.1, read on the forward strand.
TATTTATTAAAAATAGTGACTCAAAAATATTCAAAACTATTGTATTATTAAACATGACAACATAAAATATATATTAATTACGACGGGGTATAGATTCTGATTCCTAGTATTAATCTCGAAATAACTCCAATGATTATAATTTCAATACCTTAAATTACCATAAAGCTATTATTTTGCAATACTAAACCGTCTCAACACCCGTCCTATTTCCGGCAAGGAGGCCCAAAGTGCACATACTTTTTGCACAAACAGTTGAATACTTTTTATTCCTTCAAAGTGAAGTTTTCCGCTTCATTTTTGACGTTTGAGTTTGTTTTTTTATTTCATATTCATTTGACTTAACCACCTGTAGAGGATGTGAAGCAAGGAGGTTTGGGTGTTTATTTAACCTCTTTAAGTTTGTATGTAAAATTTTAATTTGAGTTTTTACGTTAATGGAGAAAATTTATTTTGAATTAATACTATTGTAACACGTCAATTGATCAAATATCTAATCAATCTACATAAAGATTTATACCTTCTTTTAAGATAACCCATACTCGATAGTTATAAGGAGTACCTTAGCTCATTTCTAGGGGTAAACAGAATCTTTTAATCAATAACGTTCATAATATTAAAGACATGTCATACTAAACTGACAGATGACATTTCACTACCAAATTCTCAGGTTTTTTGAACCCATAGCACCTAAACCATTATCAAATTACCTCTATTCCACCCTAACATCCTTAGTCAAATCTTACATCGCTCCATTGCCCAAAAGAAGCAAATACTAAAGGCAGTTAAATGGAATTACTTCCTTTGCGAATTTGCGATAAAAGTACTTATTACAATTACAAGGCAATGCAGATGCTCAATTTCCTGACCGTGTGTACGCACCTTTATCGCAGATGGCGTGTAGACGAGCCTTTATCATATATACATACATATCTTTCTCTAGAGGGTAGGTAGAGATCACGGATTAGGTAAATCACTCGCTGTATTGACATCGATACACCTTCTTATACAGTCGGAGAATATAGGTACTTCTAACGTCACCCTTTTCCAATATGGCGTCTATTTGACTGACATATGTCTTTGTAATAATGTGTAAAGCCACTAATTATCTCTATCACTACATAGTATAAAACAAAGTCACTTTATTTGTCATTATGTCCCTTTGTATGCTTAAATCTTTGAAACTACGCAACTGATTTTGATGCGGTTTTTTTTAATAGATAGAGTGATTCAAGAGGAAGGTTTATATGTATAATAACATCCATTAAATAGCCAGAAGTGCGAAGCCGGAGCGGGTCGCTAGTATAGTATAATTCCGTATACCGGAAACCCCAGTTTTTTCCTATCTGGCGATCTATCGAGCGGTTTACCATAAATTGCAGTGACGCCTCGGGCGATACAACGATTATAATCTCCTATGTTCCACCTTTGGTCTAGGTTTAAAAGCGAGTCTAGATTCTAGATATTTTTTGTATCCTGTCAGGGTTCATGTGAAAAGGGGGACTGAGGTTTGGTGTAAGGAATTGGTGTTAATTTAAAAAGTTTTATTTTTGTTGCATTTTTTTAGTTGTATTTTTTATATCGAGAATAAGTTTGTGTATATAAATAAATTTCGTATGAATTTTGTACTTTGTGATGAAAATATGTTATAATAATTTTGTACTAGCTTGTTTTTAGGTATTACTTTACGTAAATTTTGATAAGTAATAATATTATTTGGAAACGTACTTAAGTGTTTTAAGGGACACTTAAAATATAATAAATAATACCAAGATATTATACTAGTAAATAAAAGTGGTAGAGCTGCATATTGTAGAAGGTTTTAAATAATAAATATATGATAATTAGAGTAAATATATACATTGTTGTAATTATAAATAATATAAATATGTGACACAATATAATTCAAACCAGCTTGAAAACCTGTAAAATTACGTACTAATTTTCACTTATAACTATATTATACATACATATAAGTCACGCCTTTTTGTAACTTATAATTAACTTAACCACACCTTATAACTTAAATATACCCCACGGTAGGTAGGTGTGCTTATGTGTTTATATTTCGTAGAATTATACTCAAATTATGGTACATATAAATACTGCGTTTAAAAATGTACACGAAAAATACTTAAAAGAATTGTAATTATTTCTGAATTAATCGTATTATCTACAAAGGGGTGTAAGGTCATATTAAAACCGTTATACACCTGATAGTCAACATTCAACTGACTATTACACCATATTACATATAATTCAATACATAATATATCATTCAATACATAATGTAGATTTTACCCCGATGTTAACTCTCATTATTGAACAGGTAATAGTCACTGCTTGTAAATAGCGACATGGCTTACCTCTCACTTTTAGTACTGACTTGGTCTACACGTGGGTTCGAGGTGGCCATAGAACTACCTTCGACATTGCGGAGATGGACACCTGAACCTTTGACTACTCCGTAAGGGTAAACGCGTTGTGTCTATGACTTTTTAGCTATAGAAACCCGAACTATAATAATAATAATATTTGGACATTATTACACCAATTGAGCTAGCCCCTTGGTAAGTTCATTTAAGACTGTGTTAAGGGTACTAGTCAACCTATATTTAAGAAATATATACGTATTATACATAGATAAATACATATATAGCATATAATCAACAACCAGACTGGAAAGCAGTAGAAAAGCGTAGTTCTTAACTCTGCCTCCAACGGGAATCGAGCCCGGGACCTCACGATTAATGTTCCGGTGGCTAAGCGATCGCGCCACGGAGGTCGACAAACTAACTATCTACCTTTCTACACATATAAACATATAAGCACTCCTGCCTTTGGTAGATACAATACACATTGAAATAGGTGCCAACTCACTCGTTGAAGAGTAGACCAGCATTCTTCAAGGGTTCTCTCGCTGATGCTCTGTCCTTGTCGGGCTTGTTGCTAAGGAAAGAGAGGGAGAGAGTTTCAGTTGAAGTGTCGATTTTGAATGGACGTGAATTAGGGTGTTTTTGGTTAGTCAATAAATGGAGTGAATGTAAATGGTTTAATAAGTATGAAATTTTATGAAAAGTGAATATTATTAGGCTATGAATTTATGAATATATTCTTTTTTTATTATTAGTGATTAGGAAACATGCGTTTGATGAATAAAGACTAAATTGCTAGTGAGTAAGGAAAGTATCTGATAACAAAAAGTATAAATAGAAATTTGATGATTAGTAGTTTTAGATGATAATTCTAATTTAACTATACTAAAATAAACATGCATAGTAAATGAAGAGAAATTGAGATCTGCTAATCATTATTATTGTTAAACATTCGTCATTTTATAAGCGATATAATGAAAAATGATTCTTATATAATGGATTAATATGGACTATTATCTATATTTTTGTTTCTTGCGATATATTTACCACAAAACTAGACAATTAATTCTAGATATTCTTGACGACCTCCGTGGCGCGATCGGTTAACCACCTGAACGCTAATCGTGAGGTCCCGATTCCCGGTGGAGGCAGAGTTAAGAACTACGCTTTTCTTCTGCTTTCCAGTCCGATCTTTTATATATGCTATGTAAATAAGTATATATTTCTTGAATATACATTGACTATATCGAACTTTTAACGCAAGTCTGAAACGTACTTAGCAAGGGTCTAGTTCAATCGGTGTAATAGTGTCCTAAAATATATTAGCAGATCTCAAAAGTCGAAGCGAAGTAAAACGAAGTAAAGCGAAGTGAAGAGAAGTGATATTTACATCGATGTTGAGGCTATTCAGGACATTTACCAAAGCAAAGGGCAGCATGGCATTCCTGTCGCCCAGCGCCGGGTCGCCAGTCGGACTCTGTTGCTGGGGCTAGACAGAGAAACAGGTACATTATTAATATCTAAGTTAGAAAAATTCTATGTATATTTAACTTAACATGTTCCAGGACATATTTTTTGCAAAAACACAGATAAATTAGACAATAACAATAATTTTAGGACATTATGACACCAATTGAACTAGCCCCTTGGTAAGTTCATTTAAGACTTGTTAAGGGTACTGGTCAACGTATATTTAAGAAATACATACATATTATACATAGATAAATACATATGTATATAGCATATATAATCAACGACCAGACTGGAAAGCAGTAGAAAAGCGTAGTTCTTAACTCTGCCTCGTCCGGGAATCGAACCCGGGACCTCACGATTAGCGTTCCGGCGGCTAACCGATTACGCCTCGGAGGTCGTCAAACAATGGTGATCAACTGTTGCAAAAGCGTGTACTAACTTAACGTACTTAGATTTCTGTTGATAGGTAACATAAGTATAAGGAGAAATCACCATTGTCTATTTATCCGTGTTTTCGCCAAATTCCCAGGTTTTTTTCAAAAATTCGAAATATCAAATCATGCTGCGACATAATATACATACACACATACATATATGCACACCTCTATGTCGTATATTTATTTTAAAAACCTGTGACCTAGGAGATATTATATCTATATCTGACATCTGTCCTATGATATAATAATAATAGATACATACATATCATGCCTGATTCCCTGTAGAGGTAGGCAGAGATCATGGAACCCATCTATCCCGATCCTGACAAACTTTCGCTTCGACACTCATACACCTCCTTATACACACTGGGCGGTTATAGTTTATAAATGTAACTTACCAGAGCAAAAGGCACGATTGATCGTTCACTGATGGTGGAATCAGCTGACGGTGACTGTAAGGTCCAAAGCAATTGCATAGAAAAGAAAATATACATATTAGTATACACATATAAAATTATTCATACATACGCTTCACGACTTGTGTATACACATTCCCTTTTTTTATTATGGCGGGGTAGTCAGCGGCTTGAATGCCCATCTCCGAAATTTCGAAGCCATGGGTCATTCAAAGCCCGCGTATCACTAGATAGACAGCACCCAATGTGATAGGTAGTGAACCAAATTGCCGTATATAGGCACTGACTATTACCTATCCTTAGGGATAGGCAGGTTTCCTCACGATGTTTTCCTTCACCGTTATTAGTATATACATACATATATTACTAGCTCTACGTCCCTAAAGGGATAGGTAGAGACTATTAGGCCACCTGGAACGGGTGACAAATCTCTTGCTTCACTCACACCCATTAACCTTCTTATACATGCTCTTCTGTTCTTTTAATATAACAGCGACACGGCTTGTCACCTGTCACATTGAGTACTGACTATCTGGTCAACACGTGGGTTCGAGGTGGATATAGAATTACTACCTTCGCATTGCGGAGATGGACACTTGTACTTTTAACTACCCCGGAACTGTTAGTGGTCCAATGTTATGTAAACGATATTAAATGATATGATATTATGTATTATAATTTTTAACATTGTTCTTACATTTATAAAAAAATCTCATATCTTTATTGATATTATAAATGAATATTTGGAACGAATCATTCTATCTACTTATATAGCGTTGTTTTGATGTTATATTTCATGTTGTTTATTAGGTATATGTTGCTTAAATCAGGGCATAAGCGAATATAAGTTAAAAAGTAATCTTATTACTCTGAAGACATCTTAAAAAAAATTTAAAAAGAAAAGCAGATAGTTGCATATATTTAAGTCCCGGTCTAATACAGGTTTTTAGTATCTTTGCCCGATAGTTAATTAATAGACGTTATTTAGTTTTATCTATTTGATATTTCATTTATTAATGTTTAGAAATAATATTTATATTTGAAAAAGTAGCATTTTTTTTTGTTTTTGTTTAAAATTATATTTTATTTAGACTGCAAAAACGCTTTCTTTCAATTAACAATGAACCGAACCGAAAACCAATTAAAACGCAACCGTCAAACAAACACTTCAACTCCACATAAATTAAATTTTCGCAAAAAAAGCCATAAAAAAGCCACAAAACACACTCGAAAAGTGACGAACCGTTAAATATCCTTTTACAAGAAAAAAACGTATCAAATGAATAAAAATGAAATTCAAACTTCGCCAAACCGGTTTTATGAACTAGTCCTTTATATTACAATTGAATAAAACAAAAAAAGTATAATGAAATGTGTCAACACCCTTCTTTAAACAAATTGAAGCAAAAAATTGTAATATTCAATGGATTATGTATGGAGTATGTATGCGAGTGTTAAGGTTTGATTTTAACCGAATTATTTTCATGAAAATTTATATTATATTTATACATTACTACATACACATCACGCCTGATTCCCTGTACAGGGATAGGCAGATATCACGTATTCCCATCTGTCCCGATCCTGATTCACTTTCGCTTCATTTACACTCATACCTTTTCGTACACTTGACGGTTTTAGGTACTTCTAAACACCCTTTTTCAATAAGGCGTCTATCAGACTGTCATGTGTCCTATTGGGCCGACCCCTAAGTAAATATATTGGTATTTATATGTGAAATTTTTGGATTATGATTACAAATATTATCGCTTTTACTAGAGAAATAATTCAATTGATAATCCTATGAATTTTACTGTAAGGGAGTTATTATATACAAATACAATTATTAATAATTCACAGTAGTCACTATCAACGTGACACGTTATATATTGACTATCTATCTAAAATTTTACGTATACATACATACACATCACGCCTGATTCCCTGTAGAGGTGTAAGCAGAGATCTTACATCCCCATCCATCCCGATCCTGACAAACCACTTTCGCTTCATTACTTATAACCTCTATCTTCTATTACACACTCTCTACCTACCCTATAAAGGTAAGGTCGCGATATAAAAGTGTCAACACCCCTCAAACAAAAACAGGGCAAAAAATTCTAAAACAAATTCTGTATAGGATTAATAATCCTGTTTCATGGGAAAGAACAAATGTCACGTTGAATCAAAAACTAATTTCAGGCATTCATTCTTTGCACGAAAAGAGTTTTGTTTTATTTATTCTCTCGTTTGATAATCTGGGACTCGATTCAGAGGTGAGTAAACGTCATTCGGCTTTATGTAACTGTGGTTTAAGAATCATTTATTTCGTAATGTTTGCTCTTTTTATGACCGTTTATTAATAATGTATAAATAAATACATATTAATTTAAAAGACATATGACAGTCAAATAGACGCTATATTAAAAAAGGGTGACATAAGGAGTACCTATAACCGCCTAGTATATGAGAAGATGTATGAGTGTCAATGAAGCGAAAGTGATCTACCAGTGGGACAGATGGGGATCCGTGATCTCTGCCTACCCGTCTACAGGGAATCAGGCGTGATGTGTATGTATGTATGTATATTAATTTATTGAAGTAAATATTGATTAAAAATTACAAAACTAAATCTATATTGGCAAATGCAATCGTAAAATCCCTGTTTTGTTTTATCAAGTAAGATTTCTTCTTTCATTTATTCATGATCTAAAATTATGCACATTCATACATACAAATCACACCTATTTGTCTAAAGAAGGGTAGGTAGAGATCACGTATCCCTATTTATCTCGATCTTTTCATACCACTTTCGTTTAACTGAAATCTTTACACACTCGGCGGTTATACATACTTCTAACGTTACTTTATACATACAAAACTGAATGATAATTCAATTCATTCAATCATTTCTTAATTTACTCTTAATCCTTTCCGCGTTTTAAATGTGTATGTATGTATGTCTCTGCAATGAGTTGTAACTTACTCACTCACTTTTATAATGTTAATTTAGGTCAATATGGTAATCAACGGTTTGATAGAAGCTGTTTGTCAGGCGTCGCGAATCTAAAGTGTAAACGATAGAGTCTGTACTAAGTGAAAAAGTAGTGGATAGTTTATGTTAAAATAAATTAAATTGAAACGAAATATTAAATAATTTGAATGGATTTTTTGTCATATTTTTATTTTTCATTTATGGATTATTAAAAAGTAACAAAAATATTTTATTATTAATAGCACGTTAAAAGTTAATTTATGAAAGTATAACAACTTATAATTTAATAATTTTTAAAATACGAAGATTTATTTATTTACAACTATACGAAAAATATGATTTTTATGTATTTAAATTTTATCATTAAACAAATGTCACAAGTGTTATGTCAACCTCCAGAATAACTAAATAAAATTAAAGAAAAATAATTGCTAACGGTCAAATACGCGTCAAAAATCACTTTCGAAAACCGCACCATATGGCCAAAACAAACATCGGATAAAAAAAAACCAAAGACTTGAATCCCTATCATAATTTCCGAAAAAGCCATCACGGGTTAATTCGAATATTCCGAAGGAACCGGATGTAGCATATGGATAAAAACGATTTAATAACAACGTTGACTCTGCTTTAACCCTTTTGTTGGCAATATGTTTCGGTGTCCCACTTTTTATTCTTTTCTTTCGCAGGAAGGGATCTTTTGTAAACCCGTTCGCGTATAGGACCCCAATTTCTTAAGGTCAGTCCTTAAGGATGGATCGAAGATGGAACACGTGATTTAAATATTTATTTTTGGTTTTAGTTTGGTTGTTCAGTTTTGAGATTTATTTATAATTTGAGATTTTATGAGTTTTTGGTTTTAAATGAATAAATTAAAAAGTAATAAAATTTAATTTTGTAAATATCACAATTTATTCTCGATAAAGATTTATTTAGTTAAACTATTGTTGTGATCGTGGAAAACTATCGTGAGCCGTCGGAAAAACTAAAGAGACTTGCACAGTACGAGAAAAAAACTTGTAAGTGTTTATTTATAATTATTAATTCTTAACTATTAATTTTAAACTTTTTTTAATCACTTCAATAAGTATTTCTAATAATTACTAGCTTACCCGCGGCAAATTTTGAAAGGCCTAACTTTAAAATTTTTGTAACACTTTTTAGCTAATTACCTATTTCACAAAAATAATTCTACCCACGCACCGTGTAAGGGAATAAATGTTGGGGACTGACCTGGATGTCGTTGGCGAGCTTGTCGGCGAGCGCATGGTGGTCGGGCGAGTGCGGCGGCTGCGGCGTGGGCGGCGCTGGGGGCTCCGCGGCGGGCGGCTCGGGGGTGCCGGCGGGCGCCTGCGGCCAGGGCTCCGGTGGCAGCGGCGGGCGCGCCTCCGCCGGCGGGATGTGCAGCGAGAGCGGCGCCGCCCTCAGGTCGAGCGCACTGGCGGCGTCGGGCGCCTCCGCCGGCGGCCGGAAGGAGCTCTGCAGCCAGGAGGCGACGAGGCCGTCGTCGCGCGGGGCCGCCGCCCGCCCCTCCGCCTGCTCCAGCTTGGGCACCTTGGCCTCGGGGGAGCCCTCTAGCTCGCTGCGCCGGAACTCATGGAGGTCCCGGTACCTCTCCTGCAGCGCCAGCGAGATGTTCTCATTGAAGTACTTCAACATTAATTCCAGCTTGCGGGGTCGGCTCACGAGTCACATGCGGCGGCGCCCCGGCGAAGGCTGCTGCGGCCGATCTGCAACCGAGGGCCCGTTAGCCTGCTTCCGCTCGGAGGCATGCACGAGTGCCGAACGGAGGGCGGAAAAGTGTCGCGCGGGCGGCGAGAGGGAAGTCGCGGGAAAGCGGAAGCGGACCTCCTTGAGACGCGGGCGGGCGTCGACTAACTTCTTGGTGGTGAACTTGGGAGTGCGACGTCTTGCGGGGCGGGGCACGCGCGCGCCGGCCGAAGACGCCGCGCCAACTAGCAAGACGTGCCGCCCCCGCCCCGCAAGACGGGCCCAAGACACGGGCGGGCGCAGGCGCCACGACTCTTCCGCGGCGAGCGTCCGCGGCCGAAGACGCCGGCCAGCCAAGGCGCCCCGCCGCGCACCCCCGCCCCGCCCCGCCCTACCGAGGGGCGAAAGAATGCCTTTCTTTACAATTTTTTCCCTTGCACCCTCTCTCTTTCCGCCACCCCAATCGACGAATGCGTGCGTCCCTGTCGCGGCTACAACTAATTCTTTTTCACCGCCTTCGCACTTTTTTCTGCCGCGAGGGCGGGGTCACCGCCGCCGTCCGCCAACGGCCTTCGCGGCGCATTCTTTTACCTAAACCTCACGGATTTTTTGCAGCTCAAGTGCCGAGCTTAAGCCCACCCATATGACAACAGGAAAAAGTGCTTTTAACTTAAGTGCGATATCAAAGTTTAAATTTTTTAACATTACGAAACTAATGACTCGGGGATTCTAAATAATAAAGTAGATCCCAGCTTATAATTAAATTGCAATTGTGAACTATTATCATAATTTTCTACACTAAACACTAACAAACTAAGACATAGAGAAACATTCCTTTTACTCGTAGATAACTTAGACTTCGGCCGAAAGCTAAGTCCGTAGCAAGCTTTCACTACCCCACGACAGATGGCAATAGCTGTAGCAAAACATTGCGAGGGCACCGTTTGATGTATTAGAGAAATCGTACTAAATGTTATATGTACAAATATATACTTCATTTATTTATTTCGTAAATATAGATAGGAAACTCTAAGGTTGATATAATCTATTAGAATCCCAATTGAATTGGTAAATCGTAGTAGTTGTATATACTAATAAGTTGAAGATAAAATACGAGTAGAAAGGCTTATTAATATTTTTCAACTTTATAATAACGCTATTTTTGTTACTTATATTGTATTATAATAATTTAAAAGCTATATTTTTACATATTACTAATAGTTATTTCAGTTTCAATTTTATGAATATTGTAAGGGTTGGATGCGTCTTCGCCAAACGTTTTGGCTGAAAACTATATTCAAACATAGATGGCGCTGAATTTTCATTAAATAATAAAAAAGACGAATTTAATTCATAAAATAACAAAACGTATTTATATAATAGTGTATTATTTTATTCAATGTCTGTTTTAACTTAATTTAATTTTAGATTGCCTAATTCAACGTATTTTATTCCTACCTTAAATACAGTTAAGAATGCGTCTAAAAATTATTAAGTTTAATTTAATTTTCCTAAACAGTTTTAATTTATAAAACCTATCTATCTTACTTGCTCATCTCAAAAGCATAAATTAACGAATTACAAACGAACCTAAGAACTCATACCATCCTATCCTCAAATCAACACATGACGCTTTATTCATACCATATAATCAGAACTCATGACGTTCAAAAAAGTACTATAATAAAAAGGCGGTAACAGTAATGGGAGTGTACCGTCACGCTAGGTGCCTTCTGGGCGATTCGCGATATCCTATAGAAACGAAATTCGCTCAACCAAAACGACTTAGTATGGCGTAGCATCCATGCTAGTTTGGGATGAACAAGAATGCTAACTAGCTGCCGTTCTGCATAGTTTCTTGGCATTGCTTTTTCGGCTGGCAACCCTACTTATAAGTAGACGTAAAATTTGAGCTCTGAGGAAATAAATTCGTAAATAGGTATTAAATAAACTATATAGCTCAATTTATAATAAAAAGTGTTTAGTAATACATTAGAAACTAGTTCCGCGATAAAAAGTGTTGATTAAATATCTGTTGTAAGTAAAAATCTTCAATTATAATTTATACTCGTGATTAACGTCGGTAAGTTTAAAATCAAAAATCAATTTGTTAATTTAACTAGATATTATTAACAGTCTAATAGTGAGAACTGATCTCAGATATACTATTATTGAAGGACATTAAACATAACAATAAACTTGAAATATAAAAAAGTTATGCATATGAAAAAATAAATTATAACCTCCAACAGATACAATCAGTGTATTCTTTAAAATTTAATTATTATAAGAGTTGAAGTTGTGTTTCACTAAACTTATCTCAAGTGTGTGCTTTTTAAATTCTATTAGTATTTGGAGATTAGTGCACGAAAGAATCTGATTTTTTTGTTTGTAAGGTAGTGTACAGTTTGAATAAAATCGTTTCTCGGATCCTTCTGGCTCTGATATTGCTTGGCTTAGTCAGTTTGGGAACCGCTAGTACATGATTTCTTGATTAAGAAATACCTATTTAGCCTCCTGTGTCTGAGTTTTGTGGTTTTGGCGCTTGTGGGGTGTGAGGACTTTGGCATTTGACTTGCACTTTTGTAATTGTGTACTGTGAAACTAGTGTAAGACAGAATGTCTGTTGTAACCAGAAGCACAACTATTCGTGAGCTGGAGACGAAACTAAGGCTGACACTGAGTGAGCTTAAAGAAAGTAAGGTTTTGAATGATAAGTTATTGTTAGAGAGAGATGAGAGTGAGAAAGAGATTATTGAATTGGTTAGTGGTCAAGGGAAATTGAAGGCTGAGATGGCTGTGATCCATCGAGAGATGGAAATTATCATGAGTGAGAAGGATAGGTTGCAAAAGATGCAAGACTCAGCTGCATACTTTGGAGATGAATATGAGTGTGCGCTGAGACATATCGGGAAATTAGAATTAGACCTACGGAATGCACACAGGCGCATAGTGTCTCTTGAAGCAGATAATGAAGATCACCAAAAGTTATGCAATGATATTCAGTATCAACAGCTTGTATTAGGAATAAATAATACTAAAACCAACCACCCAGAGAATCAAGTGTCTAGAAATACATTAAAAAAATACAAAAAACTAAACAAGGTGATTAAAAATACTTCAGATAAGTTGAAAAGAATTAATAGGGTTAACATTAAGAAACTATTTAAGAATTCAAATTATGTTAGTACTATAAAAGACTATAAAATACAATGTAGACATTTAAATGATAAAATTGATGAGTTGCAAGCTTCACTTGCATCAATAAATTATAAATATGAGATGGCCCAAACAGAGATAGGGGAACATATACAGGCAATGGACAAACTACTTTCCTTGAGTGCGTCTAACGTTGATGCGTTTAACAATTTAGTGAAAGATGGGTGTATGTGCGGTGGCCACTTGAATGATGTGAAAGAGGATGATTGTGTCCAGCCTGTGGCTGAAACACTTGTAAATTGCTCAAAAGTGAGTAGGTGTGATGAGGGCAGCCTTAGTGGACAGGCAGGCATCATAATCTATAGTGATGAAATAGGTAGAAATCTAGGCAGGTACTTAGGGAGCATTATGGATGCACCTATACAAAATTGTTGCTACCCAGGAGCATCTTTGACTCAACTGATAAATAATATCAGTAAAAACAAAAGCGATTGGAATAAAACAATAATAATTTTATGTGGTAGGCGCGGAAACATAAATAAATTAAAGCTAGTCAAATTATTTGATGGCTTAATGTCTAAACTTAATAATAGGTTAATTATTTGTACTTTACCATACTCATCATCGTTGCCAGCTGAAGAAAATAGGGTTAGACATGGGCTTAATTGCTGCTTGCATACTATATGTACGCATTGTCATAATTTTAACTTTATTGACATTAATTGTTTAATTAAAAATCAAATAAAATATAAAAATAGTTTATACTATTTATTTAATAGCTGTAAGAGACAGGTAGCAGCATCGCTACATTTTTCTTTATGTGAACGAACCAAAGTTTTGGTTTCTGACCAGGCCCCTATTGGCCAGAATACCCAATTGGGTACTGACTTTTCCCTGGAAAAAGTACCAGGGAATAATTTAATCAATTTAAATTAATAGGAGAGACAAAAGAGATAGACTCTGGCATATTAAATGAGTTAGTAGTAGCGCCTGACATCACTTTAGTGCACCAAAACATACAAGGTTTGTTAGGTAAAGAGTTAGAAGTTGAGCTTTTTTTGGTTTCTTCCAGGGTTGGAATATTTTGTGTAACTGAACATTGGGCGAGGTCCTGTGAATTAATATTTGGTTTTGGAGCCCACAGCGTTGCAAGTTCATTTTGTAGGAATGGTGCAATCCGTGGGGGCTCCTTGATATTGGCTCATAATGATATTAAATTTAAAGAACGCAAAGATATTGTTGATCTTTCTATTGAGCGATTAATAGAAATGTCATGTATAGAGATAGAGGATGTAATTATTTTGTGTGTTTACAGACCACCCAATTCAGATGTTATAGGGTTTGGAAAGTGTATGGAGGAGGTGCTTATTAAGCTTATTCAGAAACATAAGCGCCTGATTGTGTGTGGTGACTTCAATGTTAATATTCTTGAGGACACTATGGTTTGTATAAATTTTCTAAATTTATTTTTAAGTTATAATTTAAAACATAATTTTAATCAACCTACTAGAATAACAAGCACCTCCTCTACCTGTATTGACAATATATTTTCAAATTTTAGTTTATCCCATACTGAACTTACTACTGATATTAGATCTGACCACCATGGTCAGTTGGTGAAGTTTAAGTGTCACCGCGGTTTCCAGCCCAGGAATGTTACCTGTGTTCCTGTCACGGGAGCCCGTTTGAGTAGTTTCAGGGAAAACATATTGAGACGGTTCCCTATGCAATTGAAAACCAATGCTCCGAATAATATGTATAGCTCATTTTTCAGTATTATTGATTCTGAATATAAAAAAATCTTTACATCAAAGAGTTATAAGATAACCGGTAGGAGGAATTTTTGTGATTGGGCCACTGGGGGTATAAAAATAAGTAGACAGCGGCTATATGAATTATATAAAGAAAGATCTTTTAATCATAGCCATGAATTCAAAAATTACATAAGTAATTATTCAAAAATATTCAAAAAGGTTTGTGCTCAGGCCAAAAAATTGCACATACAAGGCAAGATAAAAAATGCCACTAATGTTGTCAAGGAAACTTGGAAAACAATTAAATTTGAAACTGGAAGGGATGTCTCTTACATAAAAGAACCTAAACTTATAGTAAATAATAAGGTAATTACAGACAATCAGAAGATATCTAATGTGTTTCAAAGTTATTTTTCCAAAATTCCTATCTCAATAACTGAGCCACTAAGATCTTGTTCAGAGAGTGCTAGATGTATATTAGAAAAGAATGTGCCAAAATGTGACAGTTGTTTTGGTTTCAGAGAAATCAGTACAATAGATGTCATCAAATGTTTTAAATCACTCCAGAAAAAGAAAACATCTGATCTGTGGGGCCATTCAGTAAAGGTTTATTCAGCCATTGTAGATTTAGTTGCACCTGAGTTGAACATTATATTTAATCAATGTATTAAATGCGGAGAGTTTCCTGATCAGATGAAATACGGTAAAATCATTCCATTATTTAAATCTGGTAGTACCACTGACCCTGCTAACTATCGTCCTATCTCAATACTACCAGCTTTTAGCAAAATATTTGAGAAACTTATTTTAAATCAATTACAAGTACATTTTAATAGTTATAATATTTTCAACAAGCAACAATTTGGCTTTACAAAGGGTCGATCAACAACAGATGCTGGGGTTGATCTTAAAAAGTCAAAGTCAAAGTCAAATGTTTTTATTCAACATAAGTACAAGTACAGTACATTCATTGAAAGTCAAAACATTTGCCTGACACTGGTTGTCTCTTATCATTGAAATTCTACCGTTGGTTCGGAAGCCCTGGCTCGGAGAAGAACCAACAAGAAACTCCGGCTTTCAGGATTTTTTGCCCAGTGCCATTTACAAAAACAAATTTATAAAGAAACATAATTAACTTTGCACATATAGCTTAGATGCACTCATTGCCAACCCTGAGCATCGGCAAGGTAGTCTCCGACCGCGTAGTAAGCGCCCCGGACTAGTCGGCCTCTAACTATAGTCTTAAATTTAGGCAAGGGCAATCGCGTAATCCAGTCCGGTAAATGATTATAAAAACGCACGCAATTTCCAATAAAAGATTTCTTGACCTTTTGAAGCCTCGAGGGCGCCACATACAGCTTATGTTTGTTCCTAGTATTAATTTTATGAACATCACAGTTTCTTCTAAAAATATTTATATTTTTATGTACATAAATGACACAATCATATATGTACTGAGCAACAACCGTCAAAATATCAATTTCTTTAAATTTTTCACGAAGTGACTCTCTGGGGCCCATTCTATAAATGCAGCGAACAGCCCTCTTCTGCAAAACGAATATTGTGTTTATGTCAGCAGCACAACCCCACAGCAAGATGCCATAAGACATAATGCTATGAAAGTAGCTGAAATAAACAACCCTAGCCGTGAACTCGTCCGTGTATTCCCTAATCCGTTTAACAGCATATGCCGCGGAACTAAGTTTTTTAGATAAAACGCGAATGTGGTCTCCCCACTGTAGCTTTGAATCTAAAGTTATCCCTAAGAAGACAGTAGTATTAATTTTATCTATTTTCTCATTATTTATTATTAGATTGGTTTCGACACCATTAACATTTGGCAAAGTAAATTTAATACATTTTGTTTTATTATTATTAAGAACTAAATTGTTATATTGAAACCATTGAACTACATCTCCTATCACCGAGTTTACTTTTTGCGACTCATCAATTTTCCTGCTAATTTTAAAGATTAGGGATGTGTCATCAGCAAAAAGGACCATCCTGCACCTATTTTTAGTTACAAAAGGTAAGTCATTTATGTATACTAGGAAAAGAAACGGACCTAATATTGAACCTTGAGGCACCCCCATCTGGACTGAACGACCCGACGACCGCTCCAAACCAATAGTTACTTTTTGTACTCTATTACTTAAATATGATTTTATTACATTTAGTGAATTATTTTTAACTCCATAATACTCTAATTTTCTTATTATTATATCATGTCGGACACAATCGAACGCTTTAGAAAGGTCACAGAAGATACCAAATGCATCCTGTGACCGTTCCCAGGCATCAAAAATCCCTTTTATTAATTCTACACCAGCATCAGTGGTGGACAAACCCTTTGTGAAGCCAAATTGTTTAGAATGTAGCAGTCCGTTCAAATTAAAATGGTACAACATCTGATTTAACAAGATTTTCTCGAATACTTTACTTAATGCTGGTAGCACGGATATTGGACGGTAATTAGATGGGTCCAAGGTACTACCAGACTTATATATCGGTGTTACTCTACTTAGTTTCATTAAATCAGGGTACGAACCTGATTCTATCGAGGCATTGAAAACCGATGCCAGATAAGGTGCCAACAAGTCAATAATAACACTAATTGTTTTGACCGAGTGTCCAAACAGATCCACAGTTTTTTTCTTACTGAAAGTTTTGAATGTTTTTATTATTTCTAATGGAGTTGTAGGCCTAAAACGGAACTCACCATCACAACACGGGGCCGACAACGCAAGCAGATTGCAAGCCTTCTCAGCGCAACTGTTTAGTGAGCTGGATGTCATCAAAGGGAGGTTTCCAAAATATTCTTCAAAACATGAAGCAACATCTGCTTCGCCACATACAATTTTATTATTAAGTTTAAGCTTTAGATTATTTTGATTACATGTTTTAACTCTACCAGTTTCAGATTTAATGACATCCCACGTTTCCTTGATTATATTTTTAGATTTGAGTATTTTATTCCTAATATACAGCGACTTAGCCTGGATACAAACGTTTTTGAATATCTTTGAATATAATTTTACATAGTTTCTAAAAGTTACACTAAAGTTTGTTGTTTTTTCTTCATATAATCGATACAATTTTGTCCTACTAACATGGATACCCGGTGTTGCCCAATCACTAAACTTTTTCCTTGAATTTATATTTAAAGTTTTTGGAATAAAAACAGATTTATGTTCCCCATTAATTAGATCAAAAACTGTTTGGAACATTTTGTTAGGACAGCTACTGTGTATATTAAACAATCTTAGTTTGTTGTTAATTTGTTCTCTAAAACGCTCCAAACGCCGTTCAGTTACCGGAATACAAGTTATTAGCTGAGAATTAATAGAATATATATTTTTGTTAAACGAAGCTAACAGGCCACTGTGATCAGACCTCAAAACATTAATAATTTTGCTGCTGTTTGGGTTCTCATTACTGAATATATTATCAATACATGTAGCAGAATGGCTGGTCACCCTTGTTGGGCTTTCAAATATTCTATCCAACCCAAAAGACCAGAACAAATTTAGAAGTCTAGTAGCCCGTGTCGAGGACTCCAAAAGATCAACATTGAAATCACCACAAAAGATTATGGTCTTATTAGATTTACACAGCTTAAGGAATACCATTTCTAAAATTTTCTCAAAGATACAGAAGTCGCCATTAGGTGGCCTATATAAGCAACAAACAATGAATGCATCTGCCTCCACACAGGACATTTCTATTATTTTTTCTACACTTTCTGAGATTACATCATTCCGAACCTTATTTTTAATACTTTTATGCATAATTATCATAGAGCCACCGTGTATTGAATTTTCACGGCAAAAAGAACTAACAATATTATGATTTTTAAAATTATATATTAATTCATAATCTTTGGCCCAGTGTTCACAAATACAAAATACATTTATATTATTATTATTTAAAAATAATTCAATTTCCAATTCCTTTCCAGCTATGCTTTGAATGTTCTGATGAACAACACTAAGACACTGTGTGGAGTTAAGCTGTGCACAAGTTTCATTTCTGATGCAAGGGGAATCCTCTTTTGTCAAATAACTTAATTTAAATTAATATTTGCAACCTCTTCCTTTGAAGAGATGCATAAATCAAGCCCAAAAGGGGCAATGTCAGAGGCCAGTGAATTGGCTTGGTCAAAACTAAAATAAAATTGTAGCATTTCAGCTACTTGTTTTTTACAACTATTGTTGAGATAGTAAGTATCTCCAGTAAAATATAATTTGTTCTTTAAAATACAATTTGTATCTATTAATTCAACATTATTATTATGCACTGAAATAGTGTGCATAGTCTGGTTTAATATATACCTATATTTATTTTCTGCCGGGGTCAATGTCTTAGAATAAGGCAAGGTACACAGAATTATACGTTTAATATGCTTTTGAATTATTAAATTATCTATATGTTTAATTAATCTATGTTTATTTAGATTCCCCCTGCGACAACACATTAGAAGCAATGTCATATTGCATTCTAACCTAGTTCTCAATATATTGTCAATTAAGTTGTCAAAATCAGCTCCTGGTAGGCAATTGTTGTAAATTGCCGTATTTGAAAGTTCACTTCTCACCATTACACCGATATTTTTAACTATTTCATCACCATAAATGTGAACTAATTTATGATTTAACTTTTTATTTAAATTAAGTTGTTTGGGTGATGAACATTTAGTACTTTTCTTAGAGCTAGCCATAGAAACCTGTGACACATCGGCACAAGGACATCCTGCAGCCACAAGCGAATCAAAACGCTCCTGGTTCTCCCTACAAAGTTTTAGGAGCTCATCCATCTCCTTAGTATACTGGGCAATATCTGCCTGAGAACTCTCATAACTTTGAGTCACAGCACTCAATTCACCCTCAAGCAGAACTACTTTCCGGTGAAAAGCCTGTATCTCACAGTCATGCCTACTACTAGTTAGTTTGTGGTGAATGTAAAGTGATTTTAGTTTATTATTTATATTATTATTTATAAAGGATTTTTTCTTACCTACACAAAGATAAGTTTTATTTATTAATTTATTCAACTTCCTTAACCTTTTCCTACAATTTCTTGACAAAGGGGTGGCAGAAGCACTGAAGTCGGTCTTCATGACAAGGCGCTGATACTGCTGGTTAGCTTCTGCAGATTGTAGTCTCCTCACCTCCGTGTTAAGGGATCTCACTACTTCTTCGGACTCGCGCAGGGCCAACTTCAGTTGTGAGATCTGCAACAGGGCATCTTCATACTCCAAACCGCACTGATGGAAACCAGCCAGAGCACTGCGCACATAGTCCCGTTCCGCCACCACCTCTGCTAACTCACGATCTTTCAAAACCAATTCTGACTTTAACCTAGTGTTTTTCTCAACTATGAGTAACACTTCCTTCTCGCTATCCTCGTGCTCCGAGATTAGTCCGGAACACTTGTCCTTAGTAGCTTGAAGTTCACTAAGGGTGTTTTTGAGTTTTATTTCTAGTTCACGAATGGTTTGAGACCGAGTATTCATTTTATAAGTCGCCATTATTAAATATATATTATGAAATATATATATTTAATAATGGCTTATGAAATATATATTTGGGTCCTGGGAGGAAGCAAAGGATACTCTGGGTGTCTTTTGCGATCTTTCTAAGGCGTTCGACTGCGTGGACCATAAAACTCTGATCATGAAGCTTAAACATTACGGTATAGGTGATAGGGCACTAGATCTGATTGTATGTTACCTGAGGGGAAGGATCCAGAGTGTTGAGTTCGGTGGAGCTCGATCGAGCGGCAGCTTGGCTGCTATGGGGGTTCCACAGGGTTCCATTCTTGGGCCCTTCCTTTTCTTGGTCTATATAAATGATTTACCTTATTTAAGTCTGGGCCGTTGCCACATGGTGTTGTTTGCGGATGACACTTCAATATTATTTAAAGTTAGTAGAAGAAAAGACGAAACAGAAAGGATATGTAATGTGATTTCGGAGGTGGAGCAATGGTTTAGAATAAACAATCTTGCTTTTAATTGTAATAAGACTAAATGTGTAAGGTTTACTTTGCCTAATGTTAGGAGTTCAATTACTAGCATCGTAATTAATAATGTGGCTCTAGATATTGTGGGGTCCACTACGTTCTTGGGACTCACAATGGACTCAAAATTAAAGTTTAGTGAGCACATCGGTGGTCTGGCGAAAAGGCTAAGTTCTGCTGCCTACGCCGTAAAAAAAAATTAGACACCTGACTGACGTGGACACAGCGAGACTTGTGTATTTTGGTTATTTTCATAGCGTCATGTCTTACGGGCTTCTTTTGTGGGGCAATTCTGCTGATATTAATTCAGTATTTGTGCTGCAGAAGAGAGCCATTCGCTCGATCTACCGTATGGGCCCTCGTGAGTCTTTAAGAGATATATTTAAGACAATAAATGTTCTGACTGTGGCTTCTCAATATATATATGACAACTTAGTCTATGTTAAAAAAAATATTAATGAATACAAACTTGTAAGAGAAATTCATAATTGTAACACACGCAATAAAAATAAATTGTATTATAGTGGCTCTAGACTTAAAAGAATAAACGATTCGTTTATGGGCCTGGGCATAAAAATGTACAACAAACTCCCAGAGTCTATCAAGTCCTTACCTTTAGAAAAATTTAAAGCTGGCACTAAAGCGATGCTGATGGAGAAGGGCTACTACACCGTTAAAGACTATATAAATGATGTTTTGTGACGTTTCATTTTTGTGTGATCATGGCTTCACGTTCCGGTTCTTATTGGGACTCTCCTTAAATTTGTTATTAAACACTATTTGTTGGATGTGAAGCTTTGATCATGTTCTAATGAATTATGTATTTTTAAATTTAATGTACACATTGTCTGCAGAGTTTCTTGGCATTTCTTCTCTGCAGAGTTTGACTTTACGAAGTGCCATTAGTTTTAGTTTTATTAATCTAAATTGATTTATTTTAAGAATAATTATTATGTTAATGACATATTTTTATGAAAAATGTTTTTTTTTTTTTTTTTTTGACGTTCAATAAGTGATATCAATATCCTTATGTTGAATAAAAGATTTTCATTTCATTTCATTTCATTTTCATTTCATTTCATTTCATTTCATTTCATTTCATGCTCTGCGGGATTTTCTTTTACGAAATGCCAGTAGTTTAATTAGATTTATTTGAAATTTATAAGCTTGACTACTTTGAATGACAATTTTTCATGTAAAAATGTTTTTTTTTGACTTACAATAAGTGATTTTATGAGTCTTATGTTGAATAAAAAGCATTTCATTTAAGCCAGCTAAGTCGTAAGAGGCGATTGAGGTCCTAAAAATATTAATTTCTTCTTTTTGTTTCTTCTTAGAGTAGAGTCATTGTTATAGAGACAACCAGTGTCTTATCAATGTTTTGAATAGTCTTAATACATTAAGTATAGGTAAAATATTTATATATACTAACATTCATTTACATTCACGTCCTTTAATTCCTTTCGGGGTGGACAGAACCTCGTATATACAATATCTCCAAGGTCATTTTTTACAAAAATATTGCATGTATTATTTTTATTATATAAATATTCTAGATATGTATTTCCTTATAAAAAACAACATTTCATCTACCCCTAGTCTCTTATTCACCTCTTACACCATACTAACGCTTCATACAAACATACACATCACGCCTGATTCCCTTTAGAGTAGACAGAGATCACGGAACCCCATCTATCCCGATCCTGACAGACCACTTCATTGACACTCATACATCTTCTAACGTTTCAATCTTCACTACATAGCATAAAACAAAGTCGCTTTCTCTGTCCCTATGTCCCTTTGTATGCTTAAATCTTTGAAACTACGCAACGGATTTTGATGCGGTTTTTTTCAATAGATACAGTGATTCAAGAGGAAGGTATATATGTATAATAACATCCATTAAATAGTGGAGTAGGCTATATATTTTATACCCGTGCGAAGCCGGATCGGGTCGCTAGTAAAAAATAAGTACAAAGTATGTTATCCCTTCACATATGTAGTCTCACGCGACTGAACATCTAGACATTAGGTGACCTAAGAACAGCGTTTAAGTACTAAATGGACCTAGGTTTTTCCTGGTCGACCAACCGTGAAGTATGGCAATGGGTAAGCATTGTATGTAGGTATATATTTAAGTTAGTTAGTCTGTGATTTGGGTGGACTGTAGTTAAATGCGATTCTTGTCGGTGCTGTGAAAGACACGTTGACAATATACTGAATTATGTGTTAATTTACTGAATAGGGTTTCAACAAGTTAAGCTGATTTGGACATGTCATACATGAATACTAGCGGATTGACAAAAGGAATATATGTGAGTGAAGTGGAAGGGCGGTTACGTAGGGGCCGGCCTTATAAGATATATAACAGTCAGATAGACGCTATATTGAAAAAAGGTGACTTTAGGAGTACCTATAACCGCCGAGAGTGTCTGTGAAGATGTATGAGTTTCAATGAAGCGAAAGTGGTCTGTCAGAGGACAAATGGGGATTCGTGATCTTTGCCTACCTCTACAGGGAATCAGGCGTAATGTGTATGTATGTTTAGTTAGGTACCCTTAGTACTTAAGTTTGTTTTTCCACATTGAAAATCCAGGCCAATAAGAATTCAAATTAAGAATCACTTCCTACCCACTTGATTGTATGAAAATGAGTTCTTATAAAATTAAATATTTATTTCGATTTTTCGTTCTATATGTTAATTTGATATCGACAATGTACATGAACTATTTTCACTTAACGCGATTCGAAACGAATTTATTTGGAGTCTTGTTACGTAATGTATATATTTCATTTAATATTATAAGTGTTTAAAGTTACAATTACTATTTTTTATGAGGCAAATTGGAATACATGATCTCTACATACCCTTCTTTAGAGAAATGGGCTAGGTGTGTACATACCATACCATGTGTGTACATACATAATGTTTAAACATACATACACATCACGTCTGATTCCCTATAGAGGGGTAGGCAGAGATAATGGTATAGCTGCACAATACATTAAATGACATAATAGTACTGACGAATAAATACAATACAAAATTAAATAAGAAAAATGTTACATCTAAGTTATTATACTAAAATTACCAATTAGAATTAAATGTCAGTCAATTACTTAATTTAGTGATATGAGTTTCTTTTATTTCTTTAGTCGTTAACGGAAGCTTGTTAGGTAGTTAGACTGGCAGTACCAATAAAAATTACTATAAATATTATGTAATAAAATGAATATCATATAATCAGTACGTATAGTTTTAAGAGATTTGCGATTTATACTCATGATTAATAACTAACGGGACTTATCGCGTAAGTTTTTATATAATAAAGTTACCTTTATTAACCCGACGTTTTGGCTACGTTGCAGCAGCCATGGTCACGGGCAGACTGACGATAATAATCAGTTCCTACTAAGGAAAAGCCTACTTATTTTATATCTATGTCTCGACCGTTGACTACTACACCGTTACTAGCAATTTGATTAATAAAAGAATCAAAAAATGTAGCTCAGTTGTATGGGGCTTAAATTTGTATTAGTGGGTACAGGGTTTGAATCCCACTTGAGCATGTACCAATGGAAATGAAGTTTCATGAATTTCTATGTTCATTTTCGTAATTCAAATACATACATTTACGAAATGCATCGAATACTACGGTGAGGGTAAAGATCGTGAGGAAACCTACCTGTTCGTCGAACGGGTAATAGCTAGTGCTTGTAAATGGCGACATGGCTTACCGCCTGTCACATTGAGTACTGACTATCTGGTCAACACGTGGTCGAACCCATAGAATTACTACCTTTGCAATTGCGGAGATGGACACCTGAACCTCTGACTACCCCGCAAGGGTTAATGGTCGTGAACGCGTTTGTCTGTCTGTCTTTATGAGAATCGTACTCAACTGCATTCATAGCAAACACGTTGGGAATATTTCACTACCATCTGTCTCAGAAAAAACAATCTAAATAGGGTTGCCAAATTGAAATCTTATCTTATGCAACAACAAAAGGCATGACCCTATCTACAGACCGGTTTGTCCCGATTGTTTTAAGAGCAAAAAATTAGACAAAAGTGACAATATTAGACCCCTTGTTTAGGATAAAGGGAGCCTATTTGCATAAGTACAAAAGGTGCTAGGAAGTATTTGTATGAGCGCTTTTTTTGTTCAAGATGCTGTATTTAAATCGTGGGAATCTTGAATCTATTAAGAGATGAAACGTTACACATTTGAGTGTAGGAAGTTAAAGAAATGATAATAGTCTCCACATATAAACGACTTGATAGGAATATAACGAAATAAGTTAAAAATCGAATTTTGATAATATGTTATAGGCTAAAAATCAATAATTTTTATGTAACATTATTCTGGTACGGTTTTGATTGAGTCTACAGTACCTTTGCAAGATTATTAATATATAACTAAGCATGCACTTTCCAATATGATGTCAATCCATCACCTATTAAGAAAAATATACCACTGTATATAAAATAAAATACGAGACTATAAGCGATACACGCGGTAAAATAAATAGTGTAGCGGAGGCCAGTTATGTAAGATACTAATTTACCTACTATATACTTTACATTAATTCGACGTAGCTCAGTTGTTTGGGGTTTGGCTCTGTATCAGTGGGTACCAATGAAAATGAATTTTAACGAATTTCTATATACATTTTCGCAATAAAAACACATTTACGAAATGCATCGAATTATACGGTGAGGGAAAAACATCGTGAGGAAACCTACCTGTTCGTCGAACAAGTAATAGTGCTTATAAATGGCGACATGGCTGACCACCTGTCACATTGAGTACTGACATCTGGTCAACACGTGGTTTCGAGGTGATAGAATTGCGCAATTGCGGAGATGGAAACCTGAACCTCTGACCTACCCAGCAAGGGTTAATGGTCGTGAATGCGTATGTTTTGTAATTTACCTACTATTCGATTCTTTACAAAGTATCGTATCAATTTGATTGAAATATCGAGTTGTGTAGTGTCAGGCACTGTCGTGTTCTATTTTTAATCGATGAACGCACAAAGCTGTGTGGAGTCACGGATCGCGACTTCGTTTTAATGATTTTTTAGGAGCGGCAAGGGGTTAAGGTTGGTTAGTGTGGATATGTTCCTAATTTTTTTGTATTGAGGTTTTTGGTGTAAATAATCTTGAATAGCTAGTTGTTCTTGAGGTAATAAAATAAATTCCAGTCATTGCTAATAAGGCGATTAGTAATAAACAAGGAAATTGAATGATTTTGGGAATATGTTAGTAAATAAATATTCATGTTTTATTGTATATAACATCTCTAAAATAGAAAACAAATAAAACCAATATTCATGTTCTTTTTAAATGTTATCACAAATAACTAAGAACATACCTACTACATATCAAAGGTTTTTGTAACACTAAAAGTTAAGTTCATATACGAGTTTGCCTGTATAATATGAAAATATCTAGACTTCATATAAAATAAAATTTAGATAAAAAATCTAAGTATAATTCTCAATAATCTACCTCGTCTGTTATTTAAATATTGAAAAAAAAAGACATGATAATTGTATTTTTTATATATTTAATAGTTAAAAGATTAGGTATCTATTAATTATTTTTGGTTATACCTTAAGCTTCACCAAAATAGCTTCTAATTATCCGTTTCCACATTAACCAATCAGACACACTTTTGAAAAGAAATTTAATTGATGGTGCGATGTCGTGACATGAGGATATTTTGGCCTACCCTCAAACTGGGACGACTGTCTAAGCACGTGACGTTTATCAGCCATCTTGGATATACATACATACGTAGGCAATAAGTGATTTTTCGAAAGAGTAGACAGAAAAGATGGTTTTAAATTGTGGTCAGATTAGATTTTTTTTACGATTAGAGATTGGTTGCTAGCCTATGATCTAAATTTATAGTTTTGAAGGTACTAGGTAGTAACTAGTTATATTTTGGTAAAGACAAAGATTAGTCCAAAAATTCTGATAGTTTTTATTCAATATTCATAGTAGTTTTTATAATATAAAAAAAATTATATTAAAATATAATAAAAAAGATAATACTAGAAAAAAAATTAAACACTCCGTTTATTCTATTAAAAACCCTATAATTAAACGATAAAAAAGCCGTAAAAAGCAACCCTAAAATTAACACTCAATTTCATAAACCAACAGTCGTAAACGACAAAAAAGCGGCACGTTCTTCACGCAAACATCAGGAAAAAAACGTATGAAATAAAAGGTTAACAAACAAAAACGACGTGTTAACTCCAACACGGTACATAAACGGTTAAACCCGAAAAAAAATTAAAAAAACACCACCCCTACAATCTAGCTAACAACCAATAAAAAAGCTAAACGTTTTTGTAAAAAAAAACCATGAATACATTCATGCATGACCCGTGCTACCCTACGGTTTTTTTTCAACTTTTTTCTGTGTACACGCCCTTAGGGGTTGATTCTATTCAAAGCTTGTCAACAAAAGCGAAAAGTTTTAAATAAGAAAGAGATAGGAGACTCATAGGAAGTGACTCTGTCTTTTTCTTTCTGGTTTGAATGTGATTGTTTTTTGAGAATAGCACCCCTCTCCCCTAAGGTTTTTTCGTCAATTTTGGCCGGAGGGTCGATGTTTTTTGTCGTAATTAACAAATGATTTGCGTATGAATTATTGATGAATGGAGTTGAAAATGATTATAGACTGCTGCCTCGGCTTATTTAAATGCTAAACGTTCATAATCATATTTTTTAGGAAAGTTTTTTATTAGGAATGTAATAGTAGCTTTTGACACATACTTTAGTAATACTTTTTTTAGGAGTTTTATTACCGTAATAGAAAAAACATGACTGTAGTCTGGAACTTAAGATATTTTGTTAACTTTTGAGTCCAATGTAACTAGATTTAAATTAATAATGATGAATTGCTGATTCCCTATGAAAAACTGGGCTTCGATTTAGAAATAGAATGGGTTGATTACTTATACGTATTTATAGTCTTAAGAGATTCGCGATTTATACTCATGATTAATAATTAACGGGACTTATCGCGTAAGTTTATATATAATAAAATTACCTTTTATTAACCCGACGTTTCGGCTACATTGCAGTAGCCATGGTAATTATTAATCATACTTATATTTACTACATACTTAGAGATTAACGTACTTAAATCCCTCGATCAGGGTGGTATTAACTACATATACATATTTATTTCTAACCGTTAATATTGCCCTAAATCATAAGTACGTATGATATCTGTGTCTTAAAATCTTCTTACATATAATTTACTATATACAAAACAAGTTACAATGAAGAATCGGTAGGTAGCTAAGAACGTATAAGTATGTTTGTCTAGAAAATGATAAGAGCAAAAGTAACTTCATAATAGATAAGATTCTAATAAGAACATCAATCTATTGCAATTATTAATAAATTCCCATTTTGTACACACGTTAAACGTTACCTCAAATTGCCTGATACTTGTACCATAGATTACATAGCGACATCTGTTAATATTATTTTGTTATTACTATTTTTTATTTAGTTATTAATAAGTAATAATTTATTTAATTTTAATAAGATTATTGTTAGAGGTACAAGGGTTCTTTATAAATTATGAATATGCCTATTAATATTAAATAAAATTATATTTGAATTGATTTACTCTATAAAACAAGATATAATATAGTTAGTAAATTTCCATAAAGACTATTGCATAAATTTTATTAGAAATAGTGGTGAAATATTATTTTCGTAAATATTAATAGTAACGAAAAGCTCAAATACATATTTTTTTAATTTATTACATAGCTGCTAAGTAAAGATCTTTAATAAAACTTTTTAAATTAATATCGAACCATTACATATTTTTATAATACTCAAGTACTTAAGCGTGCAAATTTACTAGGCACATATACCTATATTCCAACAAGAACACTATGTACTTATACTAATTTACCTTATAAGAATCCTATTGTCACAAATCTTCATTACAAACTTGAATTTAGAACACGTTACGTAACAAAACTTTATTTTACAACCAAAAAGTATTTACTAACTAGGTTGTAAATGAAAGAATTGGTTCAATAAAAATGAATAAGTAATTTCGTAATTGAATGGAATTTTCCACTCATAAATAAAAAGCACGAAACTGGCACCTACGCACGTCTGAAGCCAAATATTATATAAAATTTCCATTTCATAAAAGTCGATGCATTATTATCTTTTTTCGCGACGAAAAAGTGCATTTCCTTCCCTGTTATAACGTCTTAAGATCCAACAGCGTTTGGACCAAATTCAATTCTAACATTAAGGTTTAAAGTTTAGAATCCTGTACACTAATTGGTGGTTACGCTTTCTTGTATTACGATAGTAACCTCCTTGCTCTACTTTATTAGAAATAGTGAAGTGCAATTTGTCCTTTAGATGAACTTCACATAGGTACCTACTTTGTAAGATAAATGTTTAAATAGTTTCAAACAGACAATTCTTCATTTAAAAATACCTGCTCTTCTAGCTTTTTTACTGTGCTTCCAAATACTATACTAGATTTTGTTTATTTGCCCTGATTGTCTGGGCTTATGTCTACTGAACCATATATCGACCTGCTATCTATATCTATATCTTTGATCAATTTGCCTCTATGAATCGGCATGATATTTGATGGTGATTAGCCCAAATCTTAGTATACTATTTTTAGTGATACCAAAGCCTTCCTTAAGGCATTTTATAAGAATGGAAATATGAGTGTTAGTTTATCTAGAAATTGCAGATAGCAATGGAAAATTGGGAACTATTTATTACCGAGACTTTTAACGATATCGACACATATTTGGTGAAAATGAGTTAAATATACAATTCGATTCTAATATTTTTTTTGCGTCGATTGTTGTTGGTTTCATGGCGAAATGACGTCTGTTTTCGCGTCTAGGCGCAAAAAAATATCAAATATTTTTGCTTTTCACGACAACTTTTTCAACTCTAAACCTGTAAAGTTTGCTAAATGGTGTTTTGGACAAGTGCGCCGTCAGGTGTCGATATAGAAACATTTGGAGTAAAACAACCAATTCGTAACTTTTAACGACAATTTGATTATAATAGTAGGTGTAATCTAGAGTAAATTTCATTCCAATTGTTTGCTCTCTTAAGCATTAAGACACCGTTAACAATAAACTAAGAGTTAAAAGCTACGGTTACGTAATGAACAATCCGATCAATTGGTAAGCTAAAAACATATTTGCACGCACTCGTTTCCCTATAGATACGTCATCAAATAAATATTTTGTATTACGAAACTCTTTTTGGTTAACTTTTGCTTTATTGATATAATTACATATACTTTTATAATAATCCTGCTTCATTAAGTAATTTGAGATTGTATTAATTAAAAACTTTTGCAAAAAAAACTTCAATTCCTATCTGTATATCAATCTTATTTCATCCTTTATTTGCATAAGGATATAAATAAATAAACACAGGTTCAAGTGTCCATCACTAAACTGTGGAGCTAGAGATTCAATGGCCAACTTGGACCCTCATGTTAACAGATAGTCAACAACAACTAACGTGATGTTTGGTATTCTGTACCATCATTTGGAAGCACTGACCATACCTATTCCTCAAAATGGATTAACTCGCTTTTTTCACGTTGTTTTGCCTAACAAATCTCACGAAAAGGTTCATAGAAATGTCCAACACCAATCGATAATTTTCCTAATCAAAAACAAATAAACTCCCATCCCTATGATGACGTTATCTCTTTCCCTCTCACTCACTCCCTGTTTGTCTTGCGACGTCTTTATCGCGAAGGAGATAAAATTTTGAAAAATTTGCTACTTTTCCGCGATAACCCCCACCTATGTGACGGCGAACGGCGAATAGTAAAAAAGCTTCCACTGTATTTATAGTATGAGCTTCGTATGAGTTTCTCGTGGTTCTGTCCTCATAGTGCTGCCATCTACTGTTGTGTTGACTACTGTCACATTACCACATACTGATGTAAAGCAATAAAATTTTAGTTCAGTCGTCTATGGTGTCAACAAAGTCAGCAGCTCAGTGAAAGTTGAAAATACAAATAATTATTTTCGGCTGAATATTTAGTCAATTGTGATGCCAAACTGGCTAAATATGTTCGCTTTGGGATAAGATTTGGATCCTCAACTGTAACGAACCGAAGAACAAGGAAGAGAAGAATTGGAGCTTCGATTTCGTTTTTATTCGGTTGTAGCGGCTGGCGGCGTTGGTGTAACCATGACAATGGAATAACAAGAAGTTCAAACGCCGTGGCATCAGTGTTTGTACTACAGCCGACATAACCTTAGTGGTGAATGAAGAATAAAAAAAAATTAGGTGATATTCTAATTTTAGGGGATGGTCGACTAAAAGTTATTTAGAAATACTGGTAACAAGTCTTTATTATGTAACATCGAACCAATCTTTAATGGGAGATACGTCATGGGACTAAAAGTGGAGTAGTTTCTATCTCATTGAATGATAGAATGGTTGGGTCTATGGAATGAATTGGCGATGGGTTAGCAACTAGTCATATACTATATGAACTCAATCACGGTTAACCTTTAGGACTTATGATAAAAGTCAGATATAAGGTTTATTTCTTTTAGAGGTTTTGTCCACTTCGGAAGGGATTACAAAGCAGATATATTTGCTGAAATGGCTTAATCACTACATACGAGTAGTATAAAACAAAGTCGCTTTCTTTGTCCCTATGTCCCTTTGTATGCTTAAATCTTTGAAATTACGCAACGGATTTTGATGCGGTTTTTTTTAATAGATAGAGTAATTCAAGAGTAAGGTTTATATGTACAATAACATCCATTAAATAGTGGAGTAGCCTATATTTTTTATACCCGTGCGAAGTCGGAGCGGGTCACTAGTATTATATAAATGATAGGTGTGTAACGACTTAAAACGTACTTCACTGTCATTCTTTAAATGAATAATAATAATATTTGGGACGCTATTATATCAATTGAACTAGCTCCGTGATAAGTTTAATAAAGAGTTGTGTTAAGGGTACTAGTCAACGTATATTAAAGAAACATATACTTATCATTGATAGATAAATACATATAGAACATATATAATCAATGACTAGACTGGAGAGCAGAAGAAAAGCTTAATATAAAATATTTTTTATTTATAAATTTTTTTTTACAAAAAAAATCTTTCTTTCTTCCTAACCTCGCCTAGACTACAAAACCCAGTCTATAAATAGGGGCCTGTTATTTATATCAAACGGAGAGCTCAGTAAATAATGTGCAGTTATTAAACGTTATCTCATTTGACGTAAGGACCTATATGCATGCCTCGTACAAGATTTCTTTGTGTATAGAGTGCTTTACTGAAATATTGGATACTTTATACATCGAAAAATAAAGGCCTAAAGTATACAGATAATGTACCATACATACATACACATCACCCTGTAGAGGGGTAGAGATCGTGGATCCCCATTTGTCCTGGTCCTGACAGATCATTTTTGCTTCATTGACACTCATACACCTCATACACACTCGGCGGTTATAGGTACTTCTAACGTCACGCAATAACTATAATTTAACCTACATATAAAGCCTTATAAATGTATATATTGTTAATACATCCCTCATGGGATAGTCATACAAAGTGTAACGATCGCGATCTTGAACAATCCTGACAAATCTCTGTTGCTTCACTCACACCCATTAATCTTCTCATACATGCTCTTTTGTTCTTCACGCTGCGTTCAACTTCTACACACTTCCGATATTTATGAGTTTTATAAAGTTTAAATATTACAAAATATTTCAAATTTTGTATTCTATTGTATGCAACTATTGACTACAAAATCTAACAAAACTTTCTTGAAGAGTTATTTTATTTATTTAGTTTTTTGGGACAGTTTATGTATGTGTCTATCCAAAATAATTTGTTATTGTTTCATACATTTGGTACGTAATCAACGAGACAAATGCATAAAAACTAGCTGCCATTCTTCCCGGCATGTGATGTTCTATCTAATACCTAAGTGACTTAGGAAATATCATCGTGTTTCAAGGTTCTGTCCACCCCGATAGGGATTAAAAGACATGTATGTAAACTATGAGAATATAATGGAGTTATTCGATGACCTTCGTGGCGCAATCGGTTAGACACCTGAACGCTAATCGTAGGGTCCCGGATTCGATTCCCGGTGGAGGCAGTGTTAAGAACTACGTCTTTCTACTACTTTACAGTCTGGTCGTTGATTATATATGCTATATATGTATTTATCTATTTATAATATGTATACATTTCTTAAATATACGTTGACTACCCTTAACAAAAGTCTTAAATGTACTTACCAAGGGTTAGTTCAATTGATGTAATAATGTCCAAATATTATTATTTATTTATTAAAGGAAAGGGGTACAAAATAGTCAACTACCCGCTTTATACGCATGTCCTAGACTTGACTAGATACCTAGAAGTATTTACTGCATGATAATACTCAGTACTTGATGTAATACTCTACAGTAACAACGTCTATGGCGGAATGATACTAGTAAGTATTAATAATTGATTCACACATTTTAAAATATTTAGTAGAAGGTTGTTAAGCATCTGTTTAATTGTATAATAGAAATAGATTTGAGCTATTTTAATAATAATTGTAATAAACTCAACAACAAGTTTTAGTATTCTTACCAAAATGTTTTTGTCAGGGATTATAATAACCTGCACTAATTTATTTGATTTTACAAAGTATGCCGTGGGAACCATATGTATCTAAATAGAAAATTTTCTTATAATATCTACGAATCCTAATCTTTTGGATAATAAGTAAAACATATTGTCACCGATATTCCATATCTATCTATAGCATATTTTTTAAGCTAAAGCTCTTATTATTTTAGTTTTATTTAACCTAAAATAGGTTTAAGGAAGTGAAAATACTTATGAAACATATGACATACTCTACCCTAAAGTTGTTAAAGTACCTACAAAAAATTAACCTAGCTCTGTAAAAGACCCGTGCCAGTCTGGAACCTAAACAAAACGCTAACTAGCTGCCGTTCTTACAAACATATCTTAAGCGACTAAGAAAATAGGGCTCAATGGAATCTATTGGCGATAGACTGCCTATCACCAATGTTCCATATGGCATTTCTTCCCAATATTCAAGCAAAAAAGTGATTTATGTGACATCATCGTGTTTCCAAAATTCTATCCAATCCGAAAGAGATTAAAGAACGTGAATGTATATGTATGTAGCTTCGTTAAAGGACCAATAGAGCATTAGAGAACCTTAAAAGATCTCGTTTTTCACATTTAAAACCTTTAGAAAGTCGCAAACAGATTTCGAATGCAAATTCCGTATAAGATATTTCAAAAACACCAGAGCGGTTCGTAAATGTCCCGTCGTTCGATTGGCCGAGAAAAACATAAAGCCTACACGCATTCCCATCGTTAAGATGAATATCGAAACATCGATATAGCTCTACTCCCTTCACTAGCCTAATAACGGGATATTGTGTTCAGTTGGACGCAATGGTGTAAGGTTTTGAATGGTTTAGATTCGGCTACGTTTGTGTTGTGTAGTTTTAGAGAAAGAAAGAGTGATAATTTTTTTTTTCTTAAAAGATTCACTTAATTACATAGTTCAGAATTACGGGAATGGACACATTTTTGCTTTATTCGTAAAAGATTAAAATTGAGAATCGTATGTTTTACGTTAATGCATTTAATTACCATTTTTTCTTAAATGTAGATGTGTGCTTTCCCCCTGTAGGGAAATAGGCGTGATGTATAGGTATTAGTTGTTCAAATAATGCAGTTGAAAAATATCTCTGATATAATATATAAAAATAGTTTCGCTTTACTAACGGAAATCTTAATTTTGCACTGTGTGTTAAAAATAAAGTGTACCTTTAAATGTTAGCTCTAATAGTTTTTTGTGATATTTTTCAGATCTTCTTTCAAGAATGATATCAGCAACAACAAATAAGAATCATGGAAAAGAAACTGTAGTTTATTGGAATTATACTATCAGAATTTAAAACGGGACTAACACGTGCTGTTCTGGGAGTCTTATGATAGTTTGGGACGTAAAAATAATGCTAACTAGCTGCCGTTCCTTCCGGCATGCCATAAATTACGACTAAGAAGAACTAGACGGTTAAAAGAATCTATCTATTGGGCGATTGGTTAGCAATCTGTCACCAATGTTCCATATGCCACCACAAGTCCAGTATTTATGCTAAAAAGTGGCCTACTAAATATATTTATGTCTTCAGGTTTATGTCCAAATTAAAAGGGATTAAAGGACGTAAAGATATACGTATGTATGTAATGAAGTCTCTCAAAATAGATCATCATAATAAAATCACTAAATTAAATAATTTTCTCTTAAAATCTAAATGGGCCCATCTGAAACCTTACACCGCTATCTGCGTTTACCTATTAGGCTTGTTGAATGCATTAAAGATATATCTTTTTCGCCACTATGGCTGCGTTTCGCTATCGATTAGTTAGATGAGGAAATTCCATTAATAAGCGGGTTTAATTAAGAGGGCTCTACCTGATTACCTCACAAGAAGATTTTGTTTTGGTTTAGAGAAAGATGGTACATATATCTGTAGTGTATACTAATATGTACATGTTTTATTCCCGAAAATGTATAACAGATTTATATACCGTATTTATTAGTGAAAGGAATCTCTTTTTATACATATCAGTTATTGAAAGTAATGAAGGTGAAATAAATAAACATTTTTCGAAAAAGAAATATGGTGGATGTCTTTTCGAAATTAAGTAGGTATGTGCACTAATTATTTTAACTAAAGCAGATGTAAGTTTTTCGATTAAAAATATATTGGTATCTAACGCTTTTCAAAAAAGCCAAATTAAATTACTTATATTTTTATTTTTTATAACCTTACTAAAGCCATCACTACTATATAAACAATATAATAAAAATTTATCGATACCTACGAATTTCATTTAAACAAAAGTAAAATAACTGTCTTGGTAAACATTTTTAAACTTTAAAAACTCTAGTACAATGATATAAACTGCTGCTAGTATATTTAATAAATTATAATAAGCACCTAATAATATACATACTTATCTACCTATATATTAAGTAAATTGTTTAAAACAATAAAACCTATAAGTCTTATTACATAAAACTCATATTTGCATATCCATAGATTAAAATAACATTGCCTGATAGTTGAGTGACGTCATTCTAAATCTAAAATGGCGGAAAAATGAATACTTATTATTACACTAATGTTTTTTAATTTTTACTATGCTTATTTAAAGAAATACCTTTTTTCAAGCTAAAATATGACTAAAGAGATATTATTATCCTGTCTACAGTCTACCCTAACAGGGATATAAAACAGTGAGTATGTTTAGTATATTCACGCCTTTATTTACTAAGGAGATATGCACTATGAACAATCCTGAATCTCTCTTGTTTCACTCACACCCATTAAACTTCTCATACATGCTCTTCTGTTCTTCACGCTACACCAGTCTTGAGAAGAATGTCTCCAATTTGATCTGTATAAGTTTTTAAGCCTACCCCGTCCAACTCTACCTTCCACTTTGGCTTTATAGATTCCTTTCGTAACCCTCCTTTCATCCATTCGCTCCATGTGCCCAAACCTTAAGTTATGTTATTAAATTATTAAATAGATACACATCAGGCCTGATACCCTGTAGAGGGGTAGGCAGGGATCACGGATCCCCATTTGTCCCGATCCTGACAGACCACTTTCGCTTGATTGACACTCATACATCTTCTCATACACACTCGGCGGTTATAGGTACTCCTAACGTCACCCTTTATCAATATATTTATTTACATAATTAGTATAGTATACTACCTATGTATACATACATACATGTACATTTACGTCGTTTAATCCATTTCGGGACAGACAGAACCTCGGAGATATAATTTACAATATTGTTTACGTCACTTTTAACATTAATATGTATATTTATACCTATAACCTATACCTATGCATGAAAATATAAAATAAGACCTAAAAACAGGCTTTAATCCAAACAAAGAGCCCACCGGGAATCAAACCCGGAACCGCTAGCTCCGAATGAACTTTTATTCCTCGCAGTTAAGCCCGACAGTGCGTGGGCGCAGATTTATTCCAGCATCTAGTGCTTTCTCTAAGACCTAAGCGGTCTAGGTTTTGTAATTACGTCTAGGGCCTTTGCAAAATTAACTTTTAATTAAAGTTTACATACTGTTGCCTTTTATCATACACATACATACATATATACATTAACACAAGTCTTGAAAGTACTTAGTAAGGGGCTAGTTCAATTGGTTTAATAATGTCCTACAATATACATATATATATCTACAAGTCACGCCTGATTCCCTATATAGGAAAGACAGAGATCACAGATCCACATTTGTCTTGATCCTGACAAATCATATTAGTTTCATTGGCATACATATACTTCCTCATACACACTCAAAAGTTATAAGTAAACGTAAGTACCTTATTTACGAACAATAAATATATCGAGAAGCTAAAATTTTTCTTTTAAAGTTTTTGTTTTTGTTTCTTTTTATTGTAAATAATAGTTTTATTCATGTATGTTGTACGTAAGTATATATATGGGATTATTAGGTAAATGAACATACATACATACACATCACGCCTGTTTCCCTATAGATGGGTAGGCAGAGATGATGGTAACCCAATTATTTTGATCCTGACAAATTAATTGGTTAAAATGAAATGCTTTTATTCATAAGAATCATAAAAATCACTTATTGAAACTAAAAAACAAACATTTTCCCATGAAAAATTGTCATTAAAATTAGTATATATAGGATTACTGTCTAAGAACTATACAGACATCATACATACACATACCATACCTACATACACATAAGACAAATACATACATCACTACATAGTATAAAACAAAGTCGCTTTCTTAGTCCCTATGTCCCTTTGTATGCTTAAATCTTTGAAACTACGCAACGGATTTTGATGCGGTTTTTTTTAATAGATACACTAATTCAAGAGGAAGGTTTATATCGCTGCCCCCGACGAACACTATCGTATTCGCTCTTACCATAGAATCGGTTTTATTGAATATTCGTATCCACACCATCGTATTACGCCATAGAGTAAATTTTTAAGGTTGGGCAATGAATACTTTTGGATTTATGCATTGAGTAATGATCTTTATGTTTTTATTCAATGGGAAATTTAAGACGATTTATAACGCAAAAGGCTATTACCGAATCTCAAAAGCCAACATTATAGAGTAAACTACTCTTACAATATTGTTCGAGTGATATATTACATATCAGTGTTGCATATGTATCACGGAACAATATCGTAGCGCACGATTACTATAGCAATACAGTTTAGTGATTTCCGTCGATCACTATCGTAAAGTTAGGTTGCGTTAATATTCACCGTAGCACAGACCATAGTATATTTCAGTAATAAACATTTTCTTAAATATCTCATTTAGATACAAATTTTTTTACAAAAAAAATATTTAAAATTTAGTGCAATAATACCCTCTATATTTGGTATAAATATGTTTATTGTAGATTTGATAGTTTTTAGGATATTCAGTTTTTAGTTGCTGGTGTAAAATTGTTATTTTCCTATTACGATAGTGTTCGTCGGGGGCAGCGATATGTATAATAACACCATTAAATAGTGGAGTAGGCTATATTTCATACCCGTGCGAAGCCGGAGCGGGTCGCTAGTACACAACAAAACACATGTTCCATATAGAACTTTCTTCTAAGCGAAAAAGCTCCAACTAAAAAGGCAAAAGCATAGGCTAATGACCTAAAAAAAACATGGCTTCAGAGACTAGCCGCGCTCTCTGTCTGGCACGTGAGACGACGCATTGGTTAGAAAGAGAGGGGCGAAAGAATGCGCGATCTCTTTTCGAACTCTAGTTCCGGTTTTAGATGCGTAGGCGCATGTTAGAGCTATTTTTATGCCTGATTTTAGTGTTAGCTTTTTGTTAGGTTGCCTACGGCAAGTCTGGAGTGTTTGGAGCTTAGGTCGAATAGGAATTTGTAGGTTTTAATAGGAAGGGTATTAGAGAATGGTTTTAAACCATACATACAAATATACATCACGGAAGTTTGCTCATATAGGGGTAGGCAGATATCTTAATATAGTTGCAAGAAGCTTTTATTACTGTCATAAAATAAGTATTAATAGAAAATATCAGAATAAAATCCAACATTATATTATAAAGGCTATGATATATATGTATTGAAAAAACTAGTCAATGCTGTAAAAAATACATACATACCTACACATCACATCTGATTCCCTGCAGGGGTAGGCAGAAATCACGGATCCCCACTTGTCCCGATCCTGACAGACCACTTTCGCTTCATTGACATTCATAGATCTTCTCATACACTCTCGGCGGTTATAGGTACACCTAACGTCACCTTTTTCAATATAGCGTCTATCTGACTGTAAAAAATAGTAAAAGGCTATTAAGAGACTAGGCGTCAATTAGAAAAATACCATTCTTACTCCATTCGTAACATTAAAGGTGACGAAATGTATGTTGTAATAGTCGGGTAAGTATCTAAAGTTCTGTCCATCCTAAAAATGAATCAAGGACGTGAATATAATATATGTACCTTATATGGTACTAGCGACACACTCCGGCTTCGCACTTCTGGCTATTTAATGGATGTTATTTTACATATAAACCTTCCTCTTGAATCACTCTATCTATTAAAAAAAACCGCATCAAAATCCGTTGCGTAGTTTCAAAGATTTAAGAATACAAAGGGACATAGGGACAGAGAAAGCGACTTTGTTTTATACTATGTAGTGAAGTAGTATATCTATACAACTGTAATATAACTTAGTACTCTTTTTCCACACTTAGGTACTAAGAAACAAATCTAGGTACACGCACAAAACCTAGGTTCAGTTAGTGCTTAACGAGTTGCATTGTCTGGTCTAGACTTGTAGAATTCGGGTTTCGAAATGTCTGAAGCCTACGCGTGGTGGCCTAATAGATTTCTGTAAGACCTAGACTGAGATATAGAGTGTTACGAGAATAATGAGAAAAATAGGTACTATAATTTTTTGTATTACGTTTATTATAATAGGTTTTTAAAAGGTATTAGTTAGTGCTTGTAAATGGCGACATGGCTTACCACCTGTCACATCACATAAATATCAATAAGTGGCTTCGAGCTCGCTATAGAATAACTACTTCCGCATTTGCGGAGATAGACACCGAATTTCTGAATACTCCGCAAGTCGAAAGATTAGGTATATGTGAAGTTTAAGTGAATAAAACCCTTTGGAGTCATGCAGTTGATTACTGAATAAAACCTAATATCCAACCTACAGTCTACTAGAAATAATTTATCGGTCGTGATGCGTATTTACGTAATCTTATTTTTGTATCAAAAATAAACAAAAAAATTGAGGTATCTGTTTATTATGTACCTACTTATTTTATAAGTAGTATGTGAGTAACTTGACTTTTCAGTGTTTTCCTGACCACGAAATATATTATACCTTTAAAAAATTAATGGAAGATCCTTTTATTTAATATAAGAATCATAAAATCGCTTATTCAAAAAAAAATTTTTTTTGCAAAAGAATTGTCGTTAACTAATAGCATTTCTTAAAAAACCTGCAAAGAAGAAATACCAAGAAACTGTAAGTAGGTATTTTCAGTATATACCAATAGTAAGTATGAGTAAATACCAGTATCAGTCTGTATATAAACATTACTCACTCAAAAGAATGTAGGTATTCTCGAACTTAGCAGTGGAGGGGATTGCCTTTTGATTGGCCCACGCCGAAATCATGGGAGATTTTTGTCTATGATCGCGTTAGAACGGTGTACAGATGAAATTGAATCTTATTACTATGGAATAGAAGTGGTTTTTGTTTGGAGAGAGCTTGTTTGAATAATTTGTTAATAGTATGCTAGTTTTAATGGCTTTGAAAAAATGGCTGATACCATATTATAGATAATACTGTATGGTTCGGTTATTAATACTTCTTCAAGATTTATCTTATTAAGATTATGAATATGTGAAATGACTCTTGTGAATTCTAGATTTTGTTGGTGTAATAGAATACCTATATACCTAAATAGATTATGTATATTCTGAAGTTATTTACATAAAATTGAGTAAGTTTTTGGTTATAGAAAACTTTTGGGATATTCTTAATGCTGACTTGACTATTGCGTGACAACGACTAATTAATAATAATAATCCTTTATTGAAACCCCACAATACATTAAATGACACAATAGTACCGACGAATAATTAAACAATAAAAATTAAATAAGAAGAATGTTATACACGACTAAGTTATTATATTAAAATTACCAATCAGAAGTAAATGTTTGTCAATTAGTGTGTGCCGTGATATAGTAGTATTAGAAAGAATACAACTAGTTACTGTAATCCAAATACCTTACTAGCACCTATTTACGTCAATTACTACTTCTATACATAGATTTGCTGAAAATTCAGTTGAAAACCGCAACCAACGTAAACATTTCACTGCTATTATCTTTTAAACACCATCCATTGCTGGTTTTATGAAATCGCAAACTAACATGTGCCACATTAAACTGCCTTTAGATAGAAAACATCCAAGGAATAACGCCCAATGGAAGGGTGGGGACAGAAGGATAAATTAGTATGTATTATATGCTTCCTTTTCAATGGATTAATTATAGAATTGTTCTGTTTTTTCAAGCTTTATATATATACGCGACATGTAAAACTGTACCTATTTAGTAATGTACCTACTAAAAGTCACTCACATTTTCTTGAAGTAGTCAAAGATACTATACTGTAAGTACTTGATATACTATATAATTAAAGGGTATGTTTTTACTTTCATCACACGAGGTAGAACTAATAATTTTTTTTTTTAAATAATTTTAAATACTTTTCTTAATAATTATAACTGTTTTAGGTACTGATAGTTCACATTTTGCCATGATTTTTATGAACGGTCCTAATAACAATATCAATCTATCTAGATATTAATCCCGTTATGTCTTATTACAGTTTTCTTCACTAACATTACGTTAAGACCCAAACTAATAAACATAACATACGCTTCACAATTTGTGTATACACACTCCATTATTTATTGTGGCGAGGTTGTCAGAGACCTGAGTTTCCAGCTTTGAAATTTCGAAGGCATGCTAGGTATGGGTCACGAAGCCCGAGTTTCACTTGCTAGACACCACCCAACGTGACAGGTAGTAAACCTTATTACCGTATATAGGCACTGGTTACCTATCCCGAGGGAGGGCAGGTTAGCGACGCAAATTATGTACGTAAATGAAAAACACAATGCATATGATATTCATTAGTTACCTAACACTAAGCTATCTTTCTGCACGAGTACTTCTGGGGTTCTGGTAACCGTCCGCTTCCCCAATATGTTTATCCCATGTGCTAAAAGAAGACTTTATGTTGCATCGCACCGCGAATGCACCACGTGGGAAACGATATACGTGTACATAGTATGGAACGAAAGATGCTCGGAGTTTCTCTGGTAGATCGCATCAGAAATGAGGTGATACGCCAGAGAACTAAAGTTACCGATATTATGAAAACCATTAGCACGCTGAAGTAGAGTTGGGCTGGTCACGTATGCAGAAGGACTGATGGCCGCTGGAGCAAAAAAGTCCAAGAGTGGAGACCGCGTCTCAGTAAACGTAGTGTGTGGCGCCCCCAGGCAAGGTGGGAAGACGACCTGCGCAGGTTGGCCGGCATCGAATGGATGCGAACGGCCACTGACAGGGAGAAGTGGCGTCATTTGGGGGAGGCCTACGTCCAACAGTGAATGATGATGATGATAGTATGAGGACATACATATTGACGCGTCTACGTCCCCAACGGGATAGGCAGTGACTACCGATCGCCAACTGGAACGATTAACCTTCTCATACATGCTCTTCTGTTCTTCAATACGTACACCCGCCTTGAGAAGAATGTCTCCAATTTGATCTGTATAAGTACATATATATGAGTATATACATGCTTACACATCACGCTCGTTTTCCTACAAAGGGGTAAAAGGTACGGACGGAAATGTTTCTTAAAAAAAACACTTTAGCTTCATTGAAATTCATACACCTCTTACACAATCGGTGGTTATAGGTACTTCTAACGTCGCTCTTTATTTTTAAAACGTCTATCTAACTGTCATATGTCTTTAATGGGCTGATCCTTACGTAACCGCCCATCCACTTCACTCATATGTATTCCTTTTGTCAATCTGCTATTATTCATCCGCACAACATGTCCAAACCTTCGA
Organism: Leucoptera coffeella; assembly: GCA_030578115.1. Classification (NCBI taxonomy): domain Eukaryota; kingdom Metazoa; phylum Arthropoda; class Insecta; order Lepidoptera; family Lyonetiidae; genus Leucoptera; species Leucoptera coffeella. The sequence continues at coordinate 132,900 of JAMBLF010000889.1, forward strand.
AGCATGCTCTTTTCAATCCTAGTCACTACATACTATCATATTCTACTGGATTATAAATATACAGACAATCACCTCCTTTTATCCCTTACGTAGTTTGAACAGAAGAGCATGTTAGAAGGTTAATGGGTGTGAGTGAAGCATGAGAGATTTGTCACCTATTCCAGATGGCTATCGATAGTCTCTGCCTATTTCGTTAAGGGTTCGTTAATCCTAGGTGACACAAAATCTCCCAGGTCACTTTTTCCACTGTATCAACACATATACGTTCCACATACACACTCGTCGACCTTGCTCTGCATCCGGGAGTGGCGTTTATTCAGATGCACTCTGCATACACATTATTTTTAAACTCCGTGGCCTTCAAACGATCGTTCTGAAGCTGTATTTTTGAATCTGGACGAGATGTGCGTAAGCTCTATATATACGTACATATAGTATTAATTCGACGTAGCTCAGTTGTTTGGGGCTTGACTCTGTATCGAGGGTACAGGGTTTAATTCCCGATGGAGCATGTACTAAGGGAAATGAAGTTTCATGATTTTCTATAATTTATTTGGAAACCCCTAACTTAGGAAACAATTAGTAACACCGGTCTAATACCTAAACCGTATAATATCTAACCGTATATTATTTTATCTTATCCTTATAACCCTATAAGTAATATAATATCTACGTAAACAAACAGAACCTTGGAGAAATGAAAACATCTCCTAGGTCACTTATTAGCATGGCTTTGTGATGTTATAAGGACCATTGGTGAGAGTTTGTTAATCCTTTGCCCAATAGATTCTGTTGCCCCTAATCCCTTAGCCTTTTACGACATGCCGGAAAGAACGGCGGCTAGTTAGCATTCATTGAACTCCCCAGGTTAGAACAGGACTACCACGAGAACTGTAACTTGCTATAAGATACCAATAGATAAAAAGAAATAAATAAATTTGGTTTCTCTTATACCGTAATACACCGCCATTTTGTTTTTACTACTTTTTCCGCTAGAGTTAGGTATTTACACCCACACACATACATACATACACACTCACATACATACATACACACTCACATACATACACACACAGTACATTGGCGAATTGGCAAGCGCTCTGTGATATTTACGGTTATGTTAATTTTTCGTTGATCTATTTTTGTGATTTCAAGTTTTTCTCCATATGATGTGAGCGAGTGAACGGTTTTGATACTTGGGGAATTGCGAAGTTAGGAATGCAATTATTTAATGTCTTTAATATGTTTGTTTATGGTCATGAAAATATTTACTGTTGAACATACATAGTTAAGTAGTTAGTAATAAGTTCCTACATACATAGAAGATATCGAACAAAGGTATAGCAATGAAAAGTTCTAAAGATTTGTCTAACTTTTGGCTCTTGACAAATATGTAACAATAAGCAATACTACTAATAGTTGCAAGATTATTAACCTAAATCTATTAAAGTAAATACCTAGGACCTTTGGGTAATGCTAAGATGTAAGATTAGGTTATTTTTTATTTACTCGTCAGATACCGATAATGTCAAAAGGTATGAACTATACCTATCATAAGTATGTACTCAGGTTTTCGCACGGTACACTCACACTTTAAAAAGATGTTGAATTCTCCAAAACATTGAATCGAAATCACTCTATACAAGTGTACCTTGAGGTGGTTTAGGCACATGGACCGGATGAAATAAGGAATTTATAGAGCTAAAGTGGAAGCTAGAATTGGCCGGGGTAACCCACGTAGAACTTATATTATACAGATCAAATTGTAGACATTCTTCTCAAGGCGGGTAAAGCTTGAAGAATAGAACATGTATGAGAAGGTTAATGGGTGTGAGTCAGAGATTCTTCATCCGTTCCAGGTGGCGAAAGATCTGCTTATCTTCTTAGGGACATAAGGCGTGAATACATGTATGTATAATTAAACGAATCATTTAAAGGAACAGTATCAAGACTGTTCCGTATGTGTATTTTCCATTGTGTTTTGGCACCGTTGCCAAACATTAGTTTATGCAATGCATATTGAATTCACACACACATACACTTTTATTTTATATGAAGATTTGCAGGCCGTAGTTTTAGATGTTAAAAAAATACATACATACACATCACGTCCGTTTTCCTGTATAGAGATTGGCAGATATAACGGATTCCCATGTGTCCCGATCCTGACTGACTTTCGCTTCATTGACACTTATACACCTTCTCATATTCACTGTCTAACGGCTTCTAACTGTCAAATATAGCAAAGGATTTCAATAGGATGCGAACTATCGACCTTTCTTCATAGTAGACAAAGACAAACGCGCTCAGGACCATTAACCCTTGCGGGGTAGTCAGAGGTTCAGGTGTTCATCTCCGCAATCGCGAAGGTAGTAATTCTATGGGCACCTCAAACCCACGTGTTGACCAGATAGTCAGTACTCAATGTGACAGGTGGTAAGCCATGTCACCATTTACAAACACTAACTATTACCTGTCCGAGGAACAGGTAGGTTTCCTCACGATGTTTTCCCTCACCATAATTTCTTCATAAAACGTCGAACTAAGCAACTATATGTGAGATATAAGCTATTATTAACAGCTGATTACAGTATAAAATCCCAGTCTAAGACTTGGAGCTAGTCTAGCGGTGTTGCCAGACAAAATTATCATACGATTTCAATATGGCTTCACTAAGTGGAAAAATGTCGACTTTACAAAGAAGCGAGGCGACATTTTCCTATGAAAAATTATAATAACTACCTGTTCTAGAACCTGTTTAGGTTCGCCATTTAACTGCCTCTATAGTTATTTTGCATACGCTCAGTCTGTTAGACTCGGACGTAAAAAGAATGCTAACTAGCTGCCGTTCTTCACGGTGTATCGAAATATAGAGCTATAAGTTTTTTACTTGTTGGTTTGGGCAGTATTTGTAGGAATAATGTGCCTTTCAATCCTTTTCTTGGTAGACACAGAAAAATGTGTTCGCAGTCATTTTTTAGTATAACTGTCAGTGTCATAATGACATTGATATGCAGGCAGTAATTGACACCTGAACCTCTGACTACCCCGCAAGGGTTAACAGTCATGAAAGCTTTTGTCGTTGATGGCTGGTTTGCTATATTGATAAATACATTAAATTGATTAGTATGAGAAGATGTATGAGTGTCAATGAAGCGAAAATGGTCTGTCAGTGGGACAAATGGGGATCAGTGATCTCTGCCTATCCCTCTATAGGGAATCAGGCGTGATGTGTATGTATGTATGACCCCTATTCTTTAGGACGCTTTCTTTGACATGTCGGGAAGAACGGCAGCTAGTTAGCATTCTTATACGTCCCATATTAACTGTGGTATTAAAGAAGAAACAATGATATATTAGCAATGTTTTTCTAAGTCTATTAAGAATATTAAAAGGTGCATTAAGCCACTATGTACTTTTATACAAACTGCACTGTTTTGTTGACATTTAAATAAATTACGTCGGTAGGTGATGTAGTGATGGGACTTTTGTTGGGTATTTACTGAGTGAGTAATTAAGTATAAAAATTACATGTTTACGTACTTTATTTATTACTAAGTGAGTAAATAAGAAAAAACAAATATATCGGTAGTAATATTTTTTTTTTACTTTATCTAGACATTCTATATTAAAGGATGCTATACTGAAAAAGGATAATAAAAGAAGTAACTATTTCAGCCGAGTGTGTATAAAGAGGCTTTAGAATGTCAAAGAAGCGAAAGTTGTTTGCCAAGATGGGATATAAGGACACATAATCTCTGCTTCAGCTCTTGAATGGAGTCATTCGTGATGTGTATGTAGTGCTAATTTTTAGTTTTTGCAAAATATTAATAATATACGTTTAATAAAAATCGCTAATCTCTTAAAAAATTTTTTTAACTTTTTCTTATGTTTGTGAATTCATATTTCCTTTTTAAAATATGCATAAACCTTTATACACAATCAAGTAGGTAAAGAGCAAGTCTTAAATACAGTATCAAGTAAGTATACTCAGAGTACAGTATTTACTCTTAAGTAAACCGCAACACCCATCCCTAGAAAGACCATTTAAAAATCTACTCAAGTGAATATTCATTTGTGCAAATAACCAGTTACTACTTCATCAAACACATAATGAGTGGCACGTTTACATCGAGAAAAATACATACACTTTTTACATACATACATATTCACGCCTCTACGTCCCTAAGGGGATAGGTAGAGACTATTTGGCCACCTGGAATGGGTGACAAATCGCTTGCTTCACTCACACACATTAACCTTCTTTACATACACATATGTACATTTATTATTACCTCAATATCAATTAGTATTAAATACATATAGATTCACATATTTAATCCCTTTCGGAGCGGACAGAACCTTGAATAAATTAAAAAATCTATGTTTCTTAGTATTATGTATATTGGGATTTTGATTACATATGGAGTATTTGTGACAGGGTGCTAGCCTATCACCCAATAGATTCCATATACCCCTAGTCACTCAGTCATCTCCTAAGACATGCAAGGAAGAACGGCAGGTAGTCAGCATTCTTTATACGGGATGGATGAATTACATATTAGGTACAATACAGTAGGTTAGGTTAATTTTAGTTTGTATGTATGAGAAGGTTTTTGGATGTTAATAAAGGGAACGTGGTATGTCAGGATCGGGAACAAGGGGCATCCATAATCTACCGTTTTGTTTAGTAAACATTTTGTAAGGACTATACTTTTTGTTTTTTTGTAAATAATTAACTATTAGAAAATTCAATCCATTTTTTTTGTTACGTCCATCCAATTGTTTCAAAACTAAGAATAGTTAGTGAATGTTGACAATACATTAGTGCAATTACTTAACTTAATTACTCACGACTGAACAACCCCTAAGGGGTAGTCAGACATTGAGTGTATATATTCAACTAGGTGTTTTAATGATGGTATTACCTTACTCCATACCCAATTTTTAAACACACTTTTATGTCGCCGAATATAGATACAGACAAATCAATTTCGAGAAATATTAGTGAAATAGTAATACATAACTTGCTGTATACATTTTTTTTAATCTACATTTTTCCTATTCGTAATCTATGCAATATAATACCTACTTAACTGCTATGGAATGTAATATTACAGTAAACAGGTTAATAGCAATAATTATCCTTATTTTATTAGTTTTTAACAAACTGTACTAGACGCTATAATGAAAAAAGGTGACGTTAGGAGTACCTATAACCGCCGAGAGTGTATGAGAAGATGTATGAATGTCAATGAAGCGAAAGTGGTCTGTCAGTGGGACAAATGGGGATCCGTGATCTGTGCCTACTCCTCTACAGGGATTCAGGCGTGATGTGTATGTATGTATGAATGTATGTACTAAAAGATTCAAATACTAGTCTGGGACGTAAAAAGAATGCTAACTAGCTGCCGTTCTTCACAGCATATTAACGGAGGCGACTAAGGGACTAGGAGTAAATGGAATCTATTGGGTGATGGGATAACAACCTGTCACCTCCTCAATGCTCCCAGACAGATTTATTCACAAATTTTTCTCTTACTGTAAATCGTAATAACACAACGTTCCCTTTTTCTTAATGAAGGGTAGACAGAGATCACAAATCCCCATCTGTCCCGATCCTGACAAACCACTTTCGCTTCATCGACACTCATACACCTCCTCATACACACTCGGCGGTTATTGCTACTTCTAACGTCATGCGATGGTAAATAATTGATAGAAGTAGCACAAAACGGTAAGGAGGGATAGAGATCATAAATCAGTTTCCTTCGACATCTCAAAAGTGGGCTATTGCATGTTTGAAAGGTTACTAGCTCTTTGCATGGGTTTACTTGAAACGTCGGGTTAATAAAGGTAATTTTATTATATATAAACTTACGCGATAAGTCCCGTTAATTATTAATCATGAGTATAAATCGCGAATCTCTTAAAACTATAATTACTTGAGATTGTTAACTTTATATGTATGTAGTTAAAATCTTATCTATAAGAGTTGGTATATAAATTAGACTAGATAAGAAATTATGTGTATAGGTTTTTTGTGTTTGTAAAAACTTTGATAAATAGTTTTTTTATATTTTTCATGTAAATTATTCATAAAATAAAATCGCATTCGGAATTTTCTTCACAAAATTACTGAATAATGTATATGCATGCATACACATCACGATTCCAAGTAGGGGGGGTAGACAGAGATCACGGATTCCCTCGTCTCGATCCTGACAGACCACTTTCACTTCATTGACATATACACCTCCTCATACACACTCGGCGGTTATAGGTTTTAACACGTTATTTATTAATCTATGTAGCCTTAGAACAGACAAACAACTTAACCGCTTCACTGTACCATAGTAAATCTAACTGGGAAGTCTTAAAACAAGTTTTATAGAAATACGAGGCTGTTTTGAATACAGAAATGGGGCCTCGTTATTGTAAAGAGGTTGACAAGAAAAGAGACTGGAAATCTAGATAGATATAGGTAGCCTAAAGTACTAGGGTTTGCGGAAGAGTTTTTGTAATATTTTGGAAGGGATTAATAATTTTATTCAAAGTAGTTATGACTTTTCATATGAAAGAAAAAACAGTACACAGTAATTATACATTTTTAATATAATACATGTATGTATTTATTTCTTATGCTTTTGCGTTTGCTGAGTTCGGATTTCTATCTTTTTTTCATATAAAAGAAATATTAGTTATTTTTAAACACTCGCGATTTATACTAATTTTCTTTACTATGCGAGACCGGGTCGTTCCACGATAAAATCTTCCCGTGACCACGGCCTATGCAACTGGGTCGAAACGTCGGGTAAAATAAAGGTATTTATATCTTTAAAAAATTTTCGTGATACAACCCGGTCTCACATAGTAAATAAAATGAGTATAAATCGCGAGTGTTTAAAAATAACTAATATTTCTCTTATATGAAAAGAAAAGATAGAACTCAGCAAAAACAAAACGTAAGAAATAAATACATACATGTATTCCATTTGAAAATTCTAGTTACCGTTAACCGCTTTGTATGATTACGGAAGAGTAGATAATCTCAGTAAATTCAATTTAGTTGTCTAGCCCTAGGTAATTCTTAACACTACTATAGAATGATGATGTTTTGAATTATAATAAGACAAAAGAGTCATACACACTCGGCGGTTATAGGTGCTTCTAACAGCACCTTCAATATGACTTCTGACTGTCATTATAGCAAGGGATTTAAATAGAATGCTATCTAACTTTCTTCATAATAGACAAAAACAAACGCGTTCACGACCATTAACCCTTGCGGGGCAGTCAGAGGTTCAGGTGTCCATCTCCGCAATTGCGAAGGTTCTATGGACACCTCGAACCCACGTGTTGACCAAGTCAGTACTCAATGTGGCAGATAGTAAGTTATGTCGCCATTTACAAGCACCAACTATTACCTGTTCAGGGAACAGGTAGATTTTCTTGCGGTGTTTTCCCTCACGGTAAATGGAAAAAATAATAAATGCAAATAAAACTACAGAATGTTTTACCAAAATATAGCTTAATTTACAGTAAATTTAAGTTTTTATTAGGGCTGTTATAAATTGCGATGTTATTTAGGTATAAAATTTAAATGTATTTTGCTCTGAAATGTTGTAAATTTTGATGTTCATTTACTATTCTTCTAGCCATTACTATCCTATGAAAAGACCATGTCACTAAAGTCGAACTAAAAACATTTTTACTATATACAAGTAAATATAAGTTAAGGTACAAATAACCTAAATTCAATGACATTTAACATTTTTATCCGATATACTTATTTAATAATAATAATAATATTTTAGGACGTTATTACACCAATTGAACTAGCCCCTTGGTAAGTACATTTAAGACTTGTGTTAAGGGTACTTACTAGTCAACGTATATTTAAGAAATATATACTTTTTATATATAGATAAATAAATATTAGCTATAAATAATAGCTATTTATCTATGTATGTTGCAACTTCCAATGAAAGAGAGAGGTTAGTCTGTGATATTAGAAATTCAAAAGAAGGGTCTAGCTTAAAAGTTCTTTCTTGTTTAAAAGTTACTGTCAAAAATATTAACTACATATAATCTAATATTCAGAAAATATTCATCTATAACCTGTAAAGTTTACATATAATAATAATATACTTAATTAATACACAAATCCACCAATTGCATTTCATTTTATCATATTATTATTGTATTTTCCTAATTACTTAAGTTTGTAAGGAAAAAATCTTCATATTAAATCGTTAGAAGTATGAAGGAAATTAAACCATGGGATATTTATGAGAATAAATAACGCGGAAGTAAAACACATTGCTTCCAAATCACAAGTCTTTCGGATACTTAGATACCCTTAGTCCCTTTTACAATATCACTGATGATGTAACACGGGCTTATTACTAGCTTAACATACATACATATAAATACATAATATGTATTTGAAATTATTCCCAATTTTCTTACAATCTCTTACGACATGAAAAGAAAGGTACATATTTATGATCTTTAAAAGTTACAAAAAGTCTCATAAATATCACTTTAAAGACCAAATACTTACTTCATATATATCCGAATTCCTATATATTGAACCACTGTTGAATTTTATTTAAAATCTATTTTTAACTTAATTATTTGAGTATTTAATACGAAATTATATTTAGATAACGTTCTTTATAACTATATATTCTATATAGGCACTCTATAATACTGTTAAATAATACTTGTAGTTTAGAAAAAAGTTTTTAATCCTATTTCACGTCACTATTCCAAATGTTACATTATGTCTAAATGCATTTGGCGCCCAATTTTTTTAGTGATGCGCGTCACGCGGAAAGTTTACCGGTTTACCGAATAGTTTGATACCGTTTTTTTCTTTTCGCATCGCGGTACACACAAGCTGTTTCAACACATCATGATCTAACACTGTACAAGCGGTCTTTCGAAGTACATACTTATTCTAACTCACTTACATTCGTTCATATTTGCCTGCGAGCCGTAGGGTTGTGCCTGCGCTAGAATTTAATCTCAGTTTATTTGTCTATTATAGTATAACCTTATTCAGATATTTTCTAACTATTTTTAAACTATGGTCATATACAAAGGAGTGACTTAATGGTTAGAGGTTTTCTTTGGTATGAAAGCAGTAGTTTAAACATCATATAAGTTTACATTAGGTGGAAAGTTCAGCGCTTTTTTCTTGCCGCATTCTTTCTACAAGAAAAAGAGTGTATGCAGGATTTTGTTACGTTCAAATCGTATATACGAATGACTTGCAGGCTTTCATAAATTCACCGTGACTATGGCAAGCTTTTTAAGTAATTATTAACAGATGGATATCCTACTTTGAGTACTAAGACAAAGTAACTAGGTGAGTGTAAATAAATCGGACTTAGGCATTTAAAATCACAAAGTTCGGATGAGCATTCAGCATGCATGTTAAGGGTTCCTATCCAAAAGAATATGTAGTTTTGCGTTTGTGCAACATATGAAATGAGATCGCATAATAATTTTAAAAACAAAAGCTTCAATACTGTTCAAAAGTTCATTATTAAAGACTTTATTGTAAATTATTATAAACTGTGTATGAGGAGGTGTATGAGTGTTAGAAGCGAAAGTGGTTTGTTAGGAACAGGACAGATGGGAATCCGTAATGTTTACCACTCTACAGGACAATGAGCATCATATGTATGTATGGCTTGTATTGTAAACAGCTCTTTTAAGAACACTAAAACTTATTTACTGAGGCCGTCTAAAACCTACACCAAATCGATTCTTAAATTGTATCACACACCACACTTTCTTTCACATCTTTTGAACACAAAAACAACCATTGCACAATTAAAACCATTCACCTATATAACACTACTTCCTACTAACAAAAAAGCATTCATAAAAAATAGCGTTGCACATCCCTAATCCACAAACGTTGGTGCATTGGCCTATGGAACCAATACCATAGAAAAAGGACTCAAAGGCTTTGTGGGCACAGTAAAAAATAGACTCTATTTAAACTAGTTAAGGTTCATATTTAAAGTTGGCTTAAAGAATATTGTTCTCTAAAGTTTCTTGAAAGAATTTCGCAGTGGTTTCTTATAGTTATTTCACTATGAATTTTAGCTAAGTATAGGCGGGAGCAAAAATAAGTTTTGTGTCTCGCTTTTATTATTAGAATGCCGGGAAGTGTTTGGGTTCGGTGCTCGGTTGAGATATATGGGTATACATTCACGTCTTTTAACCTTTTCGGGGTGGACAGAAATTTAGGAACATAGTGTTTTTGGTTAACACTAGGTTAACTCTTACAAGCTTTAGCGGTTTCCCAAGCTAGTCTGGGACGTAAAAAGAATGCTAACTAGCTGCCGTTCATCCCTGAATGTCGTAGTAGGCGATTAACAGACTAGGGCTAAATAGAATTTATTAGGCTATATGCTAGCAACCTGTCACTAATGTTCCATATGAGAATACAACCCCAATATTGTAAAAAGTGACCTAGGACTTATTATATTTCCAAGCTTGTGTCCACCCCGAAAGGGATTAAAGGACGTGAATGTATATGTATATATATATATTACTTATTTATTACATATTTATTATTATATTTATTTAGACTACTTTATTCATAATACAAGACTCTAGATTTACTAAATTTACTAACGTCGCTTAAGAGATGACAATTATATACTATAACTATTATAATATTATTTTACAGGCAGCTGGTTACATTCCTTTTACGTCCCAGACTAGCACGGGACCTAAGAAACGAAACGTCGGGTTAATAAAGGTAACTTTATTATATAAAAACATACGCGATAAGTCCCGTTAGTTAATAATCACGAGACCTAAGGATATAAGGATTTTTGCACTTTCATATAAACATACTAATTATAAATTCCCTACTAATAATTTTGATCATGGAACCTTATAAAGCCTTCTTTATGGTAAGTTTTACTAACATACATATATCCACGCCTCTACATCCCCAACGGGATATACAGAGACTCTATCGCCACCTGGAACGGGTGACAAATCTCTCTTCCTTCACTCACACCTTAACCTTCTCATACATGCTCTTCTGTTCTTATGGTATGATTTAATAGGTGAATAAGTGGTACAAAATTTCAGGCATCTTTCGTCAATGAATTTTTTTTCATACCTTTGTCCATAACTATATGATGTACATAATCATAGAATGAATTTATTATACCCCTAGTCCCTAAAAATGACACATTCACTGGTCACCAGGATAACAAATTTTATTTGGTATCTGAGATATTCATCAAATACATTGAATCTCAAGGCGTGAAGAACAGAAGAGCATGTATGAGAAGGTTAATGGGTGTGAGTGGAGCAAGGGAGATTTGTCACCCATTCCAGATGGTGAAAGTCACTGCCTATCCCCTTAGGAACGTCGAGGTTTGAATATATGTATGTATATCATTCAATCACTATAAGCATTTAAACCAACCACAAAAATAGTCAGTTATTTTTAATTAAATCTCAGAAAAACTCTACTAAATTAAAATACCATTCACTATACATAATAGTACGTAACTACCCAGTCTATATAGAGTACTATGGCTACACAAAGCCAAAAGCTAACTGTACCTATACTTAGGTTAGTTTATAAGGAGATGCCATTCGCTTGTGTAGGCGGTGACTCTAGGCTACATGGCCCAGCACGCGATTTCGCAACGCAACAACTACAAGCTTAAAGGATTAATCACTGACGAAAACATACGTACACATCACGCCTGATTCCCTGTAGAGGCAGAGATCATGGATTTCCATTTGTCCCACTGACAGACCACTTTAGCTTCATTGACACTCGTACACCTTCTCAAACACACGCGGCGGTTATAGGCACTTCTAACGTCACTCTTTTTCGATGTGGCGTCTATCTGACTGTAATGTCACTGACGAAAACTTGGAATATACAGGGTGGCGCATTCAAAACGGTCAGTATGGGAAAGTCTGAAACTATAAGAGATACGAAGATTTGTTCTTAGGAACCATGTCACCGATTTTGATAAAAAGAAAAACTGCATTCATACTTTCTTTGAAAAAACAACTGTATCCAGTACGGGCATCGAACCCGGTTACTTTGAAATAATAAATTGGCCCTTTTTACTTTTTCTTTTTAAATATCGATTGTGTTGATCGTAAGCTGTAAATGTCTCTATGAAACATGGTGTCGAAAATGAATAAAATGCATTGTTTTGGCATACTTAAGTTTATCATAGTAGGTTTTCTAAGTGACCACCGTTGTTTTAAATACAATATTCAACACGTTTAGGTAACGATCTTACTATTGAATTGTGTATTTTCATGTGGTGGATTTGCGTTACAATTGACTTTATTGCTACTTTTAGGTCTTCAATGGTGTCATAGCTTGTTTTGTAATATTCATCCTTAACGTAATCCCACAAGAAATTTTCTAATATGGTTTAACACGTCACTTTAAGTGGACTTTTCAATAGATTGTTAGTTTTTGATTACTGTAGATAACAAAACCTCCTTAAAGGATCAATGAAATGCTAATGCCACATGATATGGTGTATGTAACAAGTAGGGAAGTACAAAACTACAAACAGCCATAGAGACAATTTTACATGTCTGTTGAATAATGTTATGGTGTATGTAAACTATTACTATAAACTAAAGTATGCCAAAACAATGCATTTTATTCATTTTCGACACCATGTTTCATAGAGACATTTACAGCTTAAGACCTACACAATCGATATTTAAAAAGAAAAAGTGAAAAGGGCCAATTTATTTTTTCAAAGCAACCGGGTTCGATCCCCATACTGGTAACAGTTGTTTTTTCAAAGAAAGTATGAATGCAGTTTTTCTTTTTATCAAAATCGGTGACATGGTTCCTAAGACCAAATCTTCGTATCTCTTATAGTTTCAGACTTTCCCATACTGACCGTTTTGAATGCGCCACCCTGTATATAACAAAATTGCTCGTGCTAGTGTAGGACGTAGAAAGAATGCTAACTACCCATTCTTTCCTGCATGTCGAAGTGACTAAGGGAATAGGGATAGGGGATTGGGCGATGGGCTAGCAACCTGTCACCAATCTTCCATTAGAAAGATATCACACTGGGAGTGTGTATAACGATTAGTATTAATATTAGAATTGTGAAGCCAAATGGAACATTGGTGACCGACTGCTAGTTTATCGCCCAAAGATTCAAATTACCTCAGACAAAAAGACAAACGCCTTTAAGACCATTAAACAGAACAAAAAGAGATAGTCAGAGGTTCAGGTTTCCATCTACGCAATTGGGAAGGTAGTAATTCTATGGACATCTCGAGCCCACTTGTGGATTTAGTTTACCCTTAGTCCCTTAGTCACCTCCTACAACATGTAAATAGAACGGCAGCTAGTTATCATTCCTTTTACGTCCCAGACTAACACGGAACGGGATTTCATAGAAACATAGTCGTTTTTCTTTCAAAATAATTTACGTAAGTACACATGCATCATAATATTCGATTCTCGGCTTAAGCTAACTTAGGATTAGACTTTCACCAGTCTAGGCATTTTATACACTTACCTAGATATTCTGGGCTGAGGGCCTGGGGCACAGAATGCAAGCAAATACTTTCATGATAATAAAAAACTTATTAATTAATATGCTTTTATGATTTCAGCAATTTTCAATACAATGTCATGTGTACCCCTTCAACAAAATGGACATTAACATGCATACATACACATCACACCCGATTCCCTGTAGAGGAGTAGGCAGAGATCACAGATCCCCATCTGCCCCGATCCTGACAAACCATTTTCGCTTCATTGACACTCATACACCTCCTCATACGCACTCGGTGGTTATAGGTATAGACCTTTATGCATATATATCTTATTGAATCCTAAAAATTGCTAAGTAATTTGTCGCTCCATGTAACTGTTATTTCGTATTATAATGAACATTTAACCAAGTGTTGAAAAGTTTCGTCACATACAGCCTTCAACTATTACCTATCCTAAATTTATATTTATAATAAATAAAATTTATATTATTAACCTCATTCATTTCCGTTAACTCAACAGTTTCTTCTCAAAAGCAACTTCAACCCCAGACAACAACTACAGCGCCATAAAAAAAAGACAAACCCGTTGAGTGAGAGGTTCAAGTTTCCATCTCCACAATTGCGAAGGTAGTAATTTTATGGACACTTCGAACCCACGTGTTGACTATATAGTTAGTACTCAATGTGACAGGTAAGTCATGTCGCTATTTACAAGCACTATTACCTGTTCGGCGAATAGGTAGGTTTCTTCACGATGTTTTCCCTCACCGTATAATTCGATAAATTTTGTAATGTGTTTTTTATTACGAAAATGTACATAGAAATTTATTAAACTCAAGCGCCATCTATAGTTCAAATTCAGAACTACTCGCATTCTGTGCACCACGCCGTCGCAGGCAGCGCTCGTCCTAGGCTGTTGAAACCAGTCTTAGGGTCACAGGGTCTCAATGTACCTCTAGTCTGCCTCCGCTAAGAATAGTGCCCATTTTTACTATATTAAGACATATTGTAGCTTATAGTTTTAAGAGATTCGCGATTTATACTCATGATTAATAATAATTAACGGGACTTATCGCGTAAGTTTATATATAAACTGCAACGTAGCCGAAACGTCTGGTTAATAAAGGTAATTTTATTATATTGTATAAACTTACGCGATAAGTCCCGTTAATTATTAATCATATTGTAGCTTAGTTACCAAGTTGTGAAATGTTGGTTTGGGTGGTCAAATTAATTAAAATGGTAAAAGAAGTTCGTAGAGTCTTATTTACATATACATACAGATTCACGCCCTTTAATCCCTTTAGGAGTAGACAGAACCTCGGGGATATAACCTGGGAGAAAGCTCACTTCTAGCATGAACTTAATGGAACATTGGTGACAAGTTGCTAGCCTATCGCCCAATAGATTCCATTTACCAATAGTCCCTTAGTCACCTCCTACGAGATAGCAGGAAGCACGGCAGCTAGTAAGCAGTCTTTTTACGTATCAAACTAGCACAGGACTTAGTTACTACACGATTTATTTATTATATTGAGGCTTGAACTAAAGCTTTTAGAAGTTTTTTCCCTGTTAGTCTTGGACGTAAAAAACAATGCTAACTGCCGTTCTTCCTGACATATCGACATGCGACTGCGTCTAGGAGTCATTGCAATCTATTGGAAGATGAGCTAGTAATCTGTATTAAATTCTGCATAATTGTCTTCACAACTTTAACTTTAAAGTGACCAAAGAGATACCAATTCCGAGTTTTTATCCATCGCAAAGATATTATCTACTTAATTATTTATTCTTTTTAAAGTATGTAACTTAACAGGCACTACAATTTTAAAGCACTACGTAAAAATATACATACATACACATCACGCCTGGTTACCTGTAGAGGGGTAGAGAGATCACGGATCCCCATCTGTCCCGATCCTGACAGACCATTTTCCCTTCATTGACACTCATACACACTCCTATCTATATAATATAAATAAAGTTATCTTAATAACTACTAAATAAAGTTGAATGTATAATTAAAAATATATTATTAAATTTAATGTACAAATTGTCTGCAGAGTTTCTTGGCATTTCTTCTCTGCAGAGTTTGTCTTTTCGAAGTGCCATTAGTTTTAGTTTTATTAATCTAAATTGATTTATTTTAAGAATAAGTTTTATGTTAATGACATATTTTTATGAAAAATGTTTTTTTTTTGACGTTCAATAAGTGATATCAATATCCTTATGTTAAATAAAAAAGATTTTCATTTCATTTCATTGATAGCTTAGTTAGTTTAAGGTGAAATATTGGTTTCGAGTGGTCTTAACTTTCGCAACTGTTGCGACATTGTTTTATACCTCACGTTTTAAAAGCTCTATGACTAGAATTATCAATACAAAACAATCATCAATACATTTAATAGCTTGACTATGATAGAATAAAATTAGGTTTATTCGTACTAACTGATTATTAACTTTAGTAATTCCTGCTTGCGTAAATCTGTATCATCAATTGATGAATTTTATGTAATCGTAATTTTGAAATCAGATACTTGGTTTACCAACAATGATCAACTTGGATTAGCCAAACATTACCTACCAACATATCATCTAATGCTAAAAAGACTCCTTTTATCACAAGATATACATAATATATCAAAAGTAACTACTAGATATTGCCTCAATAAGTTAAAGCAAGTACTGGACTTATGCATTCATACATATCCATTCACGTCTCTCAATCCCTTTCCGGTGGACAGAACCTCTGAGATATAACATATTATCTAATACTGAAGAACACTGAAACTACCGAGATGGTATTGATATACAATATCTATGTCAGGTTGCTAGCCTATCACCCAATATAATAATAATAATATTTGGACATTATTACACCAATTGAACTAGGCCCTTGGTGAGTTCATTTAAGACTTATGTTAAGGGTACTAGTCAACGTATATTTAAGAAATGTATACATAACATATACAGATAAATACATGTATAGCATATATAATCAACGACCAGACTGGAAAGCAGTAGAAATGCGTAGTTCTTAACTCTGCCTCCACCGGGAATCGAACTCGGAACCTCACGATTAACGTTCCGGCGGCTAACCGATCGCGCCACGGAGGTCGTCAATATAATCCATTAACCTTTAATCCTATATTAAGATCTATATGACAATATATGTATAATACACACATTGTAACATATACCTTGAAGTCTGCTACAATTACAACAGCACAACAGTTTTCATTTAATAGAAAACATGCATAGAAAATGGTCACATCACGCCTCCATTTGTCATTGGGTCTAATAACAATATGGATAACGCAAGAAGAAGCGTGAAAATTGTGCACTCACGAAGCGAGGGTAGTGACGGGACAACTGTCGGGCCGACGTGGTTGGTTGGGGACCCAACCTGAGCTGATATTACAGATATAGTCTTTAGTATAGAAAAAAGGTTGGTATTATTCAGATAGACGCCATATTGAAAAAGGGTGATGTTAGAAGTGCATATAACTGCAGAGTATATGAGTGTCAATGAAGTGCTTTGTCAGGATCGGGACAGATGGGGATGCGTGATACCCCTCTGCAAGAAATCGGGAGTGATGAGTATGTTTAGAAAATAGTTCAGGTATTTCATGTTTGGTAATGAATGTCCTTGATCGGTTCTTGTAATTTATTCTCTTTCGGCGTGGATGAAAAAAATCTTGGTTACTTTTATTCCTATTAGGTTTGCGGTGGCATTTATTTAATTTAATAATAAAATTTTCATGTCTGGGTTTAGTTTTAATGACTTGATAGGGTGTAACAAGTTCGTGTTGTTTAGAGTACTGTATAAGAGGCTTTCTAGATGCACAATAGAACACGGGATCACGATCTTAAAATTTGGAAGATAGGTGAGCCAGTATGATATACAATAATAATAATATCTTTATTGAGACATCCACATCAATTACATACAGTATTCAACATACAATAGAATTAACAGACATCGGATTACATAACACACAAAAAATAAAAATTATAACCATTCAATAAAATTACATTTCAATTATTTAAATATCACACAGCTAGTTGTGGTAATCTCAAAAGGCGTCCAGCTCGGCGGTTTTCAGCTGGCAGCCGGCACAGAGGGTAGATTTATAATATAATATAGAAGTAGATTCATATTGAATTTCACAAAACAATTTTTATTCAAGTAAGTCGTATCCCCTGCCGGTTGCATCGTGAGTAGAGCTAATATGTAAATATGCAGGGTTGTGCAAAAAACACATATATTTAGAATGCAACGTGAAGTAACAGCTATTGATATAAGGCCACTGTTTGCTCACTAACTGCGTAACTGCTTGATGACCATACGTGTATGCATCACGACTTTAATACTAAAGAGGGTTGCAAGATTGAGAACGCTTGTACGCTGTAGATTTTGGTGAACGATTGATGACGTTGTAGATTGTTTCAAAGATTATATCCGTTATATATAAATTCACGTCCTTTAATCCCTTTTTGGGGAGACAAAACCTCGAAGATATATTTCCTACGTCACTTTTCAGCATGAATATTGGGATCGTGGACACAATAGAAAATTTGTGATAGGTTGCTAGCTCATCGCCCCATAGCTTCAATTTTCCCCTACTCAGGAAGAATGGCAGCTAGTCCATTCTTTTTAGAAAATAAACATCAGAAATACTGAAATGTACACCAAAATATAGCTAAACGCACAGCAAAGGTTAGGTTTGGGTTGGGACTGTATTATTTTGGTGTGCAATTCAGTATTTTAGGAGTACATTTTCGTATTATCTGATGTTGTTTTAAACGCTATCCATTCTTTTTACCTGCCAGACCAGCGCGCTACATGTATATTGACGACCTCCGTGGTGCGATTGGTTAGACGCCTGAACGCTAATCGTGAGGTCCCGGATTCCCGGTGGAGGCAGAGTTAAGAACTACGCTTTTCTTCTGCTTTCCAATCTGGTCGTTGATTATATATGCTATATATGTATTATTATATGTAATAAGTATATATTTCTTAAATATACGTTGACTAGTACCCTTAACACAAGTCTTAAATGTACTTAGCACGGGGCTAGTTCAATTGGTGTAATAACGTCCTACAATACATATTTTTTTATATTGAGTAAGATAATGTTGCTAATGCAATAAGATGCATTTTTATTCACCTACATATGACGAAACAAAAACTATCGCCCGCTTCAAGTATAATACTTAAAGTTTTATGAGTTTCAGTTGACCAACTGGGAATATGCTTTACTAATGTAAATTAGACTTGATAGTCAGATAGACGCCATATTGGAAACGGGTGACGTAATAAGTACCTATAATTAATGTGTATGAGTGTCAGTGAAGTGAAAGTGGTCTGTCAGGATCAGGATAGATTGATGGATGTATCTGTGATATCTGCCTACCTCTCTACAGGGAAATGGGCGTGATGTGTACGTATGTAATGTATAATATTTAGAACAAAGATTTTTATAGCCTTTCGTCTTATTAAGTGTTCTTGGGCATTCAAGATGTTCAAAAGTTTTTAATATTATATAAATATTTTCTCACTTGTACGTCACCAACGACATATACAGAGACTATCGATTGCCACTTAAAACTACCCTGACAAATCTCTTGCTTCACTCACACCCATTAACCTTCTCATACATGCTCTTCTATTCTTCTAACTATCCCCGCCTTGAGAAGAATGTCTCCAATTTGATCTGTATAAATTCTACGCGGCCTACCCCGTCCAACTCTACCTTCCACTTTGCTATAATATAAAGGCTTCACAATTTGTATTTAAAACGTAGTAGAGCATACATCCTTACGCATAATTGAGTGAATTGGCGCTTTTTACAAGACATTCTTCTTCGCACTCGCCGCAAACGCATTCCGCGGAGCAAAACAGAGATGGCGCTATGCATGATCATCTACAAGGAATTACATAGGGCTGCCTCACAGTTAAATTGAATTACTAATTATTAATGATATATGTATGGCTGAACATCGTCAAGTTTGTAATAACACTGTTTACAATCTTTTATGAATATAAGTTAATATAAGTTAATTCGACGTAGCTCACTTGTTTGGGGCTTGGCTCTGTATCAGTGGGTACAGGGTTCAAATCCCGCTTCAGCATGTACCAATGGAATGGTCGTGAATGCGTTTGTTTGTTTTTGATTATAAGTTTGTTTATTTGATAACCTTTGAGGCTGGAACAGTTAACTATCTAGACGTTAAGCGTGAGGTATCTGGTTTGATTCCCGATGGCAGTTATATATGCAGTAATACATATATGTTTTTTATATTTACATCTACAATAAGTTTATGTTTTTAACATTTATGTTGATTAGTACTCTTAACACAAGTTTTAGCAAGGGGCAAGTTCAGTTGTTGTAATAGTGTGAAAAAAAAATATATTTGAGCGTGTATTAGATAGTGTACGGAAGTAAATTAAGGGAAACACTGCCTATCCCACTGCAGGCAGACGGGCGTGCTGTGATGTATGTATAAATCTAAGTTTCTTCTTAAGATTTAATTGTCAATTTTTACTTTGATCCTGCCTGGTTTTGATAGAAGATTCCTGATAGGTTGCTAGAACAATAGATTTTATTGATATTTTAACCCTCATGACGTATCGAGAAAAGAGGCAAATAGTTTCCAATTTTAATAATAGATTTTTGCTTAGAATCATCATTAATAAGCAAAATTAATACTTAAATAAACATAAATATACCCATTTCTTAAAATACTCAATTGTACACCAAGAAAATACAGTCCCAACCCAAACCTAACCTTTGCTGTGCCAATATATTTTGACGTGCTATATTTTGGTGTAAATTTCAGTATTATTGATGAGCTTTCAATTATTTACTTTAAATTTATATCATCTTTTATTCACAGGCTGTATTTGACAACCCTAACTGTAAACTTACAACATACTAAGTGGAATAAAAAGTGTCATTTTCTAAGTTTTTCCAACATAACGATCACTTGTAATGAATGTTCATTCAATTGATCTATTAAGTGATTTGCCTGCAATCTGTTGGAATTATTGATTAAGCACCTCTTTTTATCTAGTATTTGTAATCAACATACATGTACGTCTCGAGCACAGATAATATAATTTCGAGTTTCCTAATGGGATAGGCAGAGACTATCACCAGCTTTAACGATCCTGATGAATCTCTCTTGCTTCACTCACACCCATTAACCTTATACATTTCACACTAAACACAATAAATATATAAAAAATGTCATTGTATTAAATACTGCAATTGAGTTTTCAGTAGTTCAGTGTAGTTTAGTCATAGGAGGTTAGACTTCTTATCAGTAGGTACGGGGTTTAAGCCTCAGAGAATGTACCAATGGAAATGGATATTTCATTAATTTTTTGTCACGAAAGTACATTTGTGGAATATACCGACTTCTACGGTGAGGAAAAATATCGTATGGAAACCGACCTATTCCTCGGGACAGATTAATAAATAGTCAGTCAAACCGTTTGCCATTTACAAACAAGGTTTTGACTATCAGGTTAATCTGCCGTTCGAGATAGCCAAAGAATCAGTAACTCCAAACTTGTGAAGATGGACACGCTGAATCGCAGATGGCGTGTCTGAATAGCCCGCAATATTCATGGTAATGAAATCGTGTGTGTGTTTAATAAGTACGCATGTCGAACAAGGCGACTAAGAGACTAGGGGTGTGTAGAATCTATTGGGCGATGAGCTAGCAACCATATAACATGTTCCATATGACATCACGACCCCAAAATGCATACTAATAAGTGACCAAGATAATTTCATGTCTCAAAGGTTCTGTCCACCCCGAAAGGGATTAAAGGACGTGAATATAAGTATGATTAAGTACTAACTTCGATGAAGACGTATAAAAATTAAATGTAGAAAAGGTGACGTTAGGAGTAGCTATAACCGCCGAGAGTGTATGAAAAGATGTACGAGTGTCAATGAAGCGAATGTGGTCCGTCAGGATTGGGACGAATGAGGATCCGTGATCTCTGCCTACCCCTCTACAGGGAATCAGGCGTGATGTGTATGTATGTATGTAAAATTTAGACCTGTTTGTATCTTAAATACTTGAAATACCTCCAGTTCAATTCGCCATAAGAGGTGACTAAAGAATGGAGGTTAGTTTGTTTAGAATTTAGCAAAGGAATTGCAACGGTCACCTTTTGTGGACCATACCATAGAGATATCCCGTTCTAGTCTGGATGTAAGAAATAAGGCTAATTAGCTATCGTTCTTCCCAGCGTAAAAGGCGACTAAGGGAGTAGGGGTAAATGGTATCTAAGGGGTGATAGGCTAGCTTCTTGTTACCGATGTTTCAGATGACATCTCAACCCCAAAATGTTTGCTAAAAATTATCTAGAAGATACAATTGTCTCTCTGAGGTTCTGTCCACCGTAAAAGGGATTAGAAGACGTGTATTTATATGTCCTAAAGTCGCTAATGCAAATTAATCCGATATTTCTATATCTACACTCCGTATCTTTGTTGATAATAGATTCTACTTAAATGAAATGCACTAAGCATTTCTCAAACAATTTTCATTTAATGTATTGTAACAGAATCAGATCTCTGCCTACCTCTCTACAGAGAATCAGGCGAGATGTGCATGTATGTATGTATATTGTACCAATGTAGAAAATAATCAGAAAACTTCATATTCATTGTTGCATCTGAAGCTATTGATTTTAAAGTCAAGCCTTTAACGACTGAGCTACACTAACTTAATAAACTCTAGACATTTGATTGTATGCCTGAACAAATACGCATGAAGCTGTAGTCAAATCTAAGTTCAAAGACCTCGGACATTCATTACAACGCCCCTAGGTCCCTTAGTAATCCTGTGGATACCTACAATGCCATTGAGAGTGGTCAGTGACCCTTTCAAAATGTTGGGGTAGGTTTTCCTAAAGTATTTAGTGGTATAGATAGTTCTAAGAAACTGGAAAGTGTAGTTGTTCAAATATGACTTTTTTGTAGCTGTAGAGATGATTTGTCTAAGTGTTTAGAGCTAGTAATTGTGAAATTGATTTCAGTAGTTATAGAATCTTCAAGTGATGATGATAAGATATTAAAAGACGTATAAGTTGGTGGTCTTAAAGTTTAAAACAATGAACTTATTAAAACAGTAGCAGACGATACAAAATCGAGTAAAGCAGAGGAAATAATCGATGTTAAAATCTCTGCAACACGAGCTTTCGAACCGTATATTATAAATCCATTATCGATACCCGAATACTCTGAAACTGACAACCTCCCATCCAATATAATGGAATTTATAACGTATTCCACCGTCTCTATTTTTTATCCCCCCTCGTGGGGTCCCCCTACTTAAATGCACACTGTGAAAACTATCACGATAGTTTACCTACCTAGTCACCCCCTAGGCTTTGCAATCAATAATTTGGCTAGGCAATGACGGTGCTCTGCACGCATGCGTGATGACTTGGCCAAAATCATCATCGTCTGAACTTGACTTGCCGAAAATGAAAGTCTGCAGAATGTTTCTCTATTCTTAGCTAAGGTAAAACTCATAAATGAAACGTTCTTAGGTCTAATAAAGTCACAAAAGCATTCGACTTTGTAAACGCACAAAAAATAATGATGAAACTGAAAACAAAATGGCGGATTTATAAATGGCGTCGCGTCACTTAAAATGGCGCCGATTTTTGCGCACTTACCAAGCGTTATAATACTTTATTATAGTAATTATTGCTTTTATAGCTGAATTTCTCTCTTTAACTGATACAGATAGAGTCAAAGCCATATTTGTTTGCAGCTTCAATGACAATGACAATATCAGCTAGTCAATCTGAAAGCAAGATAAATTGGCTATCAAACTAAATCTTACCTCCGTGATGATCTTGCAAAGAAAGTGCTGGTTCCAGCTTTTTATCAGGATGCCTTTGTATGGTAAAGGCAGCAGTCTTTTGTATTTGTCTATGTAAATATATTTATCTATCTTTATTTAGGTCGTTTATTTTATTTCTTCGATGATAAGCCCTTCTTGTAAAGCCCTTTTGTTCTTTATATATTTATAAAAGTTAACATAAACATTCAACTAATGCTTAACGTTAATTTAGCTTCAATTTTGTACTATTAAAGAAATCTAGAAGTTGTATTAACAGGTAGGTAAAATTTATAAAATTTAGATTACTTTTGAATTTGATCTCGTTAACGCTTACTCTTTTACTAGTTAATTTAAGGCCGTTTGAAGGCACGATTTTGGTTTCCGTAGATCTTCGCCCCAACGAGGCTCTCGACGAAATTGGTCTAAACTGCTTCGCTAATATCAAATAGCCAAAATACAATAAATTACTTAGCCTTATACGTTACTCCAGAGGTATCTTCACTAATCTCACTTATATATACGTTTACTTGGTAGAAAGTTTGCTTATAAAACTGAGAGAAATCAACTTGAAAAGTTTCCAAAATAACCAGTGTTGCTTAATCGTACTCAAAGAACTGAAATTCTTAATTATCTCCTTTCTATTGTTTCCTTGTAATAACGATTGATATAAACTTAAAACTTGTTCTATTGCGAAAAAACGTGTTTCTTTATCGTCAAATGGCGATTATTCTAATTTATTTGTTGCTAATTTCTCCTGTGCTATAAAATTGTTGCTACTGTCTGTTGCTGTAGCATTTAGTGCAGGAGATTTAGCATCGATGTTCGGTGGATGTTCTTCTGCTCATGAATCTTCTGTTTCTTCCTCATGAGCTACTATCTTCTTCTTTTCTTCAAAAGCTCTTCCTGGATGGTTGCGTCTGATGTTCTGTAGCCCTTCGCAACGAATCCAAGCGAAACTTTTAAACAGTTGCCTTTACACTAGTTAATCTATGAACTGAAAACCGGTTTATGAGTTAAAGTTCAAGTGTTGCTGCAATGATTATGATACACTTATCTACTACTGGGTTTAATACGAGAAAGAAAGAGTCTATTGCACGAAGGTTTCTGAGCGGTGGGCGGTATTTGAGATGCGGTGACCGTTACGCAAACACGTAATTTAGATCCCTAAACTTCTCAAAATTTTGTCTTGTTGTTCCTAAATTGTTTTCTTTTGTTAGGCCGTGATTTTTATTGGTTTCTTTTATGGGTTTTTTTGCCAGAGGTTTTTCGCGTTGCGTAGGTGGTAAACACGCGATCTGGCCAGCCTCGCCCGGCACACTGCAGCATCAGGGAGCTTGCATCGCGAGGGAGGCAACCACCCCGTCATCAGCCCTCCCCCCTGAATCATCAAATAATGATTCCTGGCTTTTATAATAAAAGCCTTTCCGTATAGGCTGTCCGCGTCCGCTCCACTTCGTTTTTTAGTCGCCATTTTGGATGCATTCCCCGAATTGTGTTTCCCGAATATTTTTGGAATTTATACTTTGTGTGAGGGGGTAAATAAGGCTGGGATTAAAATACGAACTATGAATATAGTATATATTTATTATGGTACTACAGTTAGTAAATCATCTTAGTAATATTTATTTATTATTCTTAATTTATACGTCTTAATCATTTAGTATTTTAAAAAGCATATAGTACATATTCATTTAAATATCTTATTGGTATAGTACATGAACAATGTAAACACCTGCCTTTCTTCCTGAGACGACAATGGTAGTAGGATTAAATGGAATATATTACGTGATTGACTATAATATTCTTTAAATATGTATTCATAATCCCGATATAACTTAGGGATATTAAGGATCCAAGGTTTACATCTCCGAAAAGAACTTTAAGAGACGTGTATGTATGTGTATATGTTTTTTTCTGGTCAGAATTAAAAATAATGACAACACATAACCCTTAACACAAGTTTTAAATGAACTTACCAAGGGGCTAGTTTAATTAGCGTAAGTGTCATATAAAATATGTTTCTTATAATATATGTATGTAAATATATTTTATAGCATTTTCCATGACAAAAAACTTCAAACCTCTGCCTACTCCGTAAAGACTAACGTTATTTACGAAGAGTGTGTATGCAGTCTTAATTAAACGAAACTTAATTAAACATCGCTAATTATTGGTAGATTGCGCCACCGTATATCAATGAGAACTAATAACAAACGGGGTGGATAGAATTATAGTGTTAATCACTATTTTACACTTTATGGGAACAGGCTTTAGTTACTGACCTTACTAGATGAAAGATGTGATAACGGGATTCATGATGCTTGTAATATAATTAGATAAGAAATGACTTAGAAAGGGTGATGTTACAAGTACCTATAACCGCCGAGTGTGTAAGGTGTATGAGTATCAATGAAGCGAGTGGTCTTTCAGGATCGTGATAGATCGGGATCCGTGATCTCTGCCTACCCCTCTACAGGGAAACGGACGTGATATACGTATATAAAGTATTGATGATGAATTTATGTAAAGATTAAGATGTAGTAAACCATTCATGGCCCTTAGCCAGCCACTACCAGCGACCTTTTTCAGGTCATAAAGATTAATAAACACATATACATTCACGTCCTTTAATCTCTTATGTGGCGGACAGAACCTCGGAGATATAATATCTCCTAAGTCACTGATGATGACTATGACTATTGCGGTTATGATGTCATATGAAACATTGGTGACGGGTTGCTAGAACATTGCACAATTATTTCCATTTACCCCTAGTCTCTTAGTCACCTCTTAAGACAACGGAAGAACGGCAGCTAGTTGGCATTCTTTTAGTTTTACACTCAGACTAGTAGTAACGGGACTAATTTAAAATATACATATGTATAAAATGTGATTATCAGCGTTGCGTTAGTCACCAAACGTAACATACCCAGCTGAGTTAGAACCTTTTTGCTGCGACAATAACATGCACAAGTTATACCCCCTAGTTTGCAAGTTTGATTTGTAAAATATTTGTATTGTGTATGTTTTTGATGCTGTAAATAAATGCTTTATTATAATTATTATTAAGTATATGTGTACATATTCACGTCCATTGATCCCTTTTGAAATGGATAGAACCTTGGAGACATCAAAAACATATAATTCATTTATTAGCAGGTATTATAAATACGAGATAAAATAACATAAAACACTTTATACCTATAAAACTATGACCCCCTCACGCAGTTTACAGACTGCGTACGCATCCTAGGTACCCTAGGCATTGCGTCCCCCTGCCACCCCGTCATCGTCATCATGACCCCCTGGTGGGGACGCCCCCTTACCCCACCGGGAGATAGTGTACGTGGTAAATGCCTATAGATTTATGTAGATAAAGCCCACACACGCACACATGGAAAAATGCAAGTGCTATTTTGTATAAAGTATCCCTTAGTGGTAGGTTGATTCTGCTGTCATATGAAAACAACGAACCAAATATAAAGAGGACCCGGCGTAAGGAGCGGTCCCCGTTACAAGGTGCGGAGTCCAAATGGCGTGTTTAATGGGTGTGGAGTCTAAAAATGTGTAGTAGAAAGAAGATACCTATGTTATGTCTCACAAAATGCCGTGTTTTAATTGGTTGTAATATCTCCCCTCTATCTCGCATACCTCGTTTCACCCCGCGTAATGCCACGCTAGTTTCCATACGAATATTGCGTAAGGCCTTTCCTCTGATTAATTACTCCATGTATAAAAACTCACGCCACGTCTGTCATAGAACCGATGACCGCTGGAGTAAAGCGGTTCTCGAGTGGACGCCGCGTCTTGGCAAACGTAGTGTAGGACGCCCCCCTGCCAGATGGACCGATGACCTCAAGAAGGTCGCTGGTAGTGGCTGGATGAGGGCCACGAATGATCGTGTTTTGTGTACCCTTGGGGAGGCCTACGTCCAGCAGTGGACTAGTATTGGCTGTTTGATTGATTGATAAAAAATACAAAACAAACGCGTTCACTACCATTAACCTTGCAGCCAGAAATTCAGGTGTCCATCTCCGCAATTGCGAAGGTGGTAATCTATGGCCACCTCGAACCTACACATTATATGTACATTACATACAAAAAAATATGTGTTAGAAATGACATTGAAGGGTAGAATTGAATAGTGTGATATGGGAAGGTTTGAAAGAAAATGTAGTGAATAAGATTGAGAAGGGCATGCTTCAGTTTGGATATGTTAAGCGGATGAATGATAGAAGATTGACAAAAGGAATATATGTAAGTGAAGTGGAAGGGCGGTTAGTTAGGGGCCGGCCAAATAAGACATATGTCAGTCATGATAGACGGCATATTGAAAAAGAGTGAAGCTATGAGTACTATAACTGCCGAGTGTGTATGAGGAGGAGAACGAAATATCGTAGATGGTCATTCAAGTCTCTGACTATCTCGCCACAACAAAAAGGGAGTGTGTATACACAAGTCGAGAAGCTTATGTTATATGATGTATGGCACTTATTTAGTGTAAGAAATAACAAAGAACATCAATTATATTTTTAGATAATTCCGATTTATGTTTGACAATTTCAATTTAGAACTTATACTATTCCCCTATAGCTACTGAAATCACGTATTATATTATATTATTTCATTCTATCATAAGATAAGACATATGACAGTCAGATAGGTACCATATTGAAAATGAGTGACATTAGAAGTACCTATAACCGCCGAGTGTGTCAATGAAGCGCTCTTTTGCTCGAGTGTACATATATTTGTAGTTATAACCGCGGCGTGTCTATGATGAGCTGTATGAATCAATGAATCGAAAGTGGTTTGCCAGGATCGGGACAGATAGAGATCTGTGATATACCCCTCTACAGGGAATCGGGAGTGATGTGTATGTATTATAATGACCGTAGGGGTTAGCAGAATCAAGTAGTTCGATGCAAGTGACATCGTATGGTTATGTTTAATTTTGCGCTTACACGCCGTACCAAACATATCATTAATTAACTGGCTATACGTACAATAAATGGCGCATAAGTACAAGTTAATTTCAATGCAGAAATTAACGAAAATTCGACGCGAGAAGAGTTAACTTTGATATGCAGGTATCACAATATCGCAGCAGTGATTAAAACTCAAAATACACAATGTCCCGTGCTAGCTGGGACGTAAAAAGAATGCTAACTAGCTGCCATTCTTCCCGGCATGTCGTAGGAGGCGACTAAGTGACTAGGTTTCAATAAAATAAATTGGAATATGGACTATCAACCTGTTACCAATGTTCAATCATAAGGCCAAATTTTTATATACATTTATTTATAATTATATCTTCGAGGTTCTGTGCACCCCGAAAGGGATTAAAGGACGTGAATGTATATGCTCAAATATAATGATTTAAGCATTCACTTGTCACGTGAATATTCTAAACAACTGCCATACTCGTACGATTGCATTTCTACACAACATTTAGCCATTTTTTAAAAAGCTGTTATTTTTAAAACATCGTAACTACCACTAAAGTAAATATCCAATGAAAACTTTACAATTGACATGTAGACGACATATTGAAAAAGAGTGACGTTAGAAATACCAATAACCGCCGAGTGTGTATGAGGAGGTGTACGACTGTCAATGAAGAGAAAGAAAATCAGGATCGGGACAGATGGGCATCTGTGATCTCTGCCTACCCGTGTACATAGAGACGAGCGTGTATGTATGTACAATTTACGACCTCCATGATGCGATCGGTTAATCACCTGAACGCTAATCTAGAGGTCCCGGGTTCGATTCCCGATGAAGGCAGAGTTAAGAACTACGCTTTTCTACTGCTTGAGATATATGCTATGTTATGTATTTATAAGTAGTTATATTTCAAATTATGTTTATCTACAAATGTATATTTTCTTAAACATACGTTGAACATGCTTAACCCAAGTTTTAAACGGTATAATATTAAGAGACAATCAGTGTTAGACAATATTTTTTTAATTTTAAATGAGTGTAATGTACTTGTACTTATTGAATAAATACTGCATTCAATTAACTAAATATACATACTGATAGATAAACAAAATATGTATTATCACTTATTATAAAAAAGCTTATTATTATAATAGCGGCTGTAGCCCAGTGGGTAAGACCTCGGACTTCGTATGAGAAAGGTACTAGGTTCGAAACCCGACTCTGGCATGTACCAATGAATGAAATTTAAATATGTGTTTTACATTTAATCTATCTAGTGATACGCGGGCTTCGAATGACCCATACCTAACATGCCTTCGAAATTTCGGAGATGGGCATTCAAGCCTCGGACTACCCCGCCATAATAAAAAAGGGAGTGTGTATACACAAGTCGTGAAGCGTATGTATGTAAACAACCAGTGTCAGAAAAATGTTTTTTTACTTTCAATGAGTGTAATGTACTTGTACTTATATTGAATAAATACTACATTGAATTAACTATATATACATACTGATATTTAAACCAATTATTTATTCTCGCTTATCACAAAAAAAGTTAACATAAATTAAGAAATGTTCTTAGCAAGGGTCTAGTTCAACTGTTGACAGTATCTCATATATAACATTCGTTTTTCTTAATTCAGACTTTATTAACTTAGGGATAAGGATCTATGTTCATGACGTGGAAGATCCAGTCCCTTACATAGGGCACTTTGCTATAGACCCCATACGATTCGGGAGAGGCACAACCGTAGCCAAAGGATATGAGGCCCACTAAACGGTTGTTGAACACTGCCGGCCCTCCGGAGTCACCCTGGGGAATATATACACAAAGTACTTAATAATAATAATAAGCTTTATACATAGAAACACATTGACATACACAGACAGGAAATTAAAAAAAGCAAAAAAAGAGAAATGGAGTTTATACAAATAAGTTATTAACTCCTAATAACGGTGAGGGAAAACATTGTGAGGAAACCTGCCTATCCCGCAGGATAGGTAATAGTCAGTGCCTATATACGGCGATACGGTTCACTACCTACTAGTGGTACGCGGGCTTCGAATGACCCATACCTAACATGCCTTCGAAATTTCGGAGATGGGCATTCAAGCCTCTGACTACCCCGCCAAAATAAAAAAGGGAGTGTGTATACACAAGTCGTGAAGCGTATGTTTATGTTTATTAAATCCTACATGTGCATGTCATTGCCCGGTGAAATGGTCCCAGCTCAGCATATATACAATGATTGAAGTACAATCACTGCGCTGATCTTATGCTAGAACCATGAGGGTTATGTGCATTCGCCAAGACAGTTGTACAACGTAAAATACACACACATAATAATATACATAGTAATATACTTAAACATTAAAGAAGCTCAGTTGTTTGGGACTTGACTCTGTATCAGTGGGTTCAAATCCCGCTTGAGCATTAAATGACTTTTTATGTACGTTGTCGTAATAAAAATACATTTACGTAACCCATCGAATAATACGGTGACGGAAAACATCGTAAGGAAATCTACCTGTTACCCGAACAGGTGTGGTAAATGGCGACATGTCTTACCTGTCATATTGAGTACTGACTATCTGGTCAACACGTGGGTTCGAAGTGGTCATAGAATTACTACCTTCGCGTTTGCGGAGATTTGAAACCTGCCTCTAATTAACCCGCAAGGATTAATGGTCGTTATATTTAAATCAATCAATCAATCAGCCTATGTCAGTCCACTGCTGGACGTAGGCCTCCCCAAGGTTACGACAAAAAACACGATCACTCGTGGCCCTCAGCCAACCACTACCAGCGACATTTTTCAGGTCATCGGTCCATCTAGCAGGGGGGCGTCCTACACTACGTTTGTAACTATAGTCTCTGCCTATCCCGTTGGGACGTAGTGGCGTTAATATATGCATGTATTTACCTGACACGCGTCCATATTCCTATTAGAGTAACCAGCACAGAACATTCGGCTTGTCAAGGTTCCTTGGAAAAATGGGTACTTGACTTGCTGGCATACCCTTTCGGAAATGATGGGTAAAGATACAGCGTTTAGGTGCTCCGAGTAAATGCCCTGAAAACATTAATGTAATATATAATATTGTAGGACGTTATTACACCAATTGAACTAGCCCTTGGTTGATCGGTTAGCCGCCTCAACGCTAATAGTGAGATCCCGGGTTCATTCCCGGTGGAGGCAGAGTTAAGAATTACGCTTTCTTCTGCTTTCCAGTCTGGTCGTTGATTATATATGTATTTATCTTCATATAACAAGTATACATTTCTTAAATTTACGTTGACTAGTACCCTTAACACAAGTCTTAAATGTCTTAGCAAGGGGCTAGTTCAATTGGTGTAATAATATCCAAATGTATTATTATTAACCATTCATTAGCATACTTGTATACCGACAATTTATCTTTATTCAAAAAACATTAAAATAAAGTTCCTACATTAAATTACATCAAAATACTTACATTCTCGACCTCATTTCCCCACCCAGTAACAATAACCATAGACCCGGCACTTAGGTGGTTAAAATTGCCTATTCTGATAGGCTGGACACTGGGGCTGATCACCAACGACGTAGTGAGTTCCAACAACATGAAGTCATAGTCAAAATCGTGAGCTTTCTGGCTAGCGAACCAGAGGGGATGGAATACGTAGTCTTTGATGCTTATTGTGGTGCCTTGATGGAGATATGTGGAGCCCACGATTATGTGGGGCTTCTTGCTGAAACATGGAATAGTTATTTTTAAACACTCGCGGTTTATACTCATTTTATTAACTATGTGAGACCGGGTCATATCACGATAAATTTACAAAGATTTTTGATTACCTTTATTTTGCGGATCTGCGGATGTGTCTTCGGAAAGTGTGAGTGTAGTGTGTCGTGCTATGAATTAACAATAATTGTGGGGATAGACAGACATTTGCTGAGACTAGAGCTAGTCTTCCCGCGACCACGGCCTATGCAACTGGGTCGAAACGTCGGGCAAAATAAAGGCAATCAAATATCTTTATAATTTTATCGTGATATGACCAAGTCTCACATAGTTAATAAAAAGAGATGGAATAGTCATAGTCAGTTAAGTTCTATACATAGGTAACTATTCTGGTTTCTTGAGGCTTAGGTAGATATCACAGATCACCATTTGTTTCGATCCTGAGAGCTGTTTGTAAGAAGAGGTGTATGGGTGTTGATTAAGTGAAAGTGGTTTGTCAAATCAAATACTTGTGATCTTTGCCTACGCCGCTGTAGGAAAACGGGCGTGATATGTATGTATGTGTATATGGTATAGAAATAAGTTTGTATATACATTAGGCCTTGCGTGGTAGTCAGAGGTTCAGGTGTCCATCTCCGCAATTGCGAAGGTAATCATTCTATAGCCGCCTCGAACCCACGTGTTGACCAGATAGTCAGTCGTCGATGTGACAGGTAAGCCATGTCGCCATTTACAACTATTACCTATTCGGGGAACAGGAAACTAATTTTTAACTAATTTTAATGACGACTTTTCCTGTAGAAATTTTTTTTTGTCTTTTGTGTGTTTTTGTGTGATAGTAAATAAGATAATAAAAATAGTAAAAAGCCTTTCATTTCATTATGTATGTATTACACTTACCCACAATGTGCCACAGTGATAGCCCAGGTCAAGTGAAGGATGGCTGCACCACAATTGGTCCCATAGGCTGCCTGGTAAGGGTGCTGCTCAATAGTCACTTTGTGGCCACCGACTATTCGGCTGGTCCTTAACAGAGCGCCTTGGTCTGAAGGTACCTCTGGAATTCAAGGTATAGTGGTCAATGGGTAACTTGCTCATGTCTTGGTATGGGTAGTTGTATACATTCACGTCCTTTAATCCCTTTTGAGGTGGACAGAACCTTGGAGACATGAAAACTCCTTAGTCAGGTTAATAGTAATAATAATAAAGCATTTAGGTGATTAGAGACATTTAAATCATCACTATTTTAATACAATATATGTTTTTTTTTTGCCATATCATGGGTAGCCCTTACGAAATTGTAATTGCCTACAGCATCCATATTATTGGATCCAATTGGAGACATTCTTCTTAGGACGGGTGTACGTAGTGAAGAATAGAAGAGCATGTATGAGAAGGTTAATGGGTGTGAGTTAAGCTTGAGAGATTTGCCAGGATCGTCCCAGGTGGTGATCGATAGTCTCTATCTATCGCGTTGGGGACGTACAGGCGTGAATATATAAAATAATATATATAAGTATTCATATTATATAATAACCTGTTTGACTTAATATGTATTATCTGATATATATATATATATATATAACAGCCTTAATAAATGCTCTATTTAATCGCAGTACTTTGTTATATTTCCCTAGTAGTATAAAAATAAAATTTCCTTATTTCAAGCAAAAATAAATCATTCCACGATTTGTATTACTTACCATTACAAAAAACTCCTTTTAAAACCAAAATTACGCACTCGAAATAAATTATTTTTAAAATCAACCGTTTCATATCTTAACAGAATGTTTAACAATATATTTAAATAATTTGTGAAATCTGTTATTTTTCTTTTAATAATCAAAACATTTATAAAATTTATTAAGAGTCCATTTGTTAAAATGACTAGAAATTCTCTGTGTTGTTCAAAAAATCACCTAAACTTGTCTATTTATTTGTAAAAAAAATACCAAAAAATCACAAAAATTTTTGTTAATGAAATTTTTCCGATCCGATACAATCTCATATAATATAAAATTATGATTAAGGTAAGAAATTACAAGTAAAAGTTAAACATGATCAGTTATAATTAACTCTTCAATTAACGGTTAACAGGAAAGAACTTAACCAATACTTTCTTAAGCATGTACCAATAAAATACAAACAACGTTAATTACAATTTAACTACCTATTAAGGACTGTTGCTAATTTAATCGTCATAAAATTATATGGCAGATGAAAAACTATTTAAGCAAAATGTGGCGATTGAGTGGTTAAATTGAACATTCATCGTGTGGGTTTGATTCCCGGTGGAGGTAGATTTAGGACTTATACTTTTCGTTTGTTTTCAAATTTATTTATTTATGAACAACATACATTGTATTTGAAAATATTACAACTATTCTAAAAATAACTTTTATATATCTTTAAAACATTTAAGAATCTTAAAATATATTAAGCAATCATACAAGATTACATAATCAAAACACAGACTATCATAAATCCTCAAAGGAATATAGATATTTTCCACTAGGTAATTCTTTAACATTTAAATAAAATAACTTTTTCTTACACTATTCTTAATATCTAGAGACAACCTGTTATATAAGTGGGCTACTTTATATCTAGCAGAGCTTCTGACCACTCCATTTTTGACGACCTGTGGCGCGATTGATTAACCACCTGAACGCTAATCGTGAGGCCCCAATTCCGGGTGGAGGCAGAGTTAAGAACTACGCTTTTCTTTTGCTTTCCAGTCTGATTGTTGATTATATATGCTATAGAAATATATATTTGTTAAATATACGTTGACTAGTACCCTTAACACAAAGTGTTAAATGAACTTACCAAGAGGCTAGTTCAATTTGTGTAATAGTGTCCCACATTATTGTTATTATTACGATCAATTTTGGTATATTTTCTTCTACTTTGATGTCCTTACGTCTTCTGGAGGCCAGCCGCGATTCATTCTGATTCTTCCCCTCAAACTTTTGCAAGTTTTTCACGAGATAACTATAATAATAATTGAGACACAGTACACAAGTTGAACTAGCCCCTTGGTAAGTTCATTTAAGACTTGTGTTAAGTCAACGTATATTTAAGAAATATATACTTATGATATATAGATAAATACTTATATAACATAAATAATCAACAACCACACTGGAAAGCAGACGAAAAGCGTAGTACTTAACTCTGTCTCCACTGGGAATTGGGACCTCACGATTAGCGTTCAGGTGATTAACCAATCGCGCCATGGAGGTCGTCAAAAACGGAGTGGTCAGGAACTTTGCTAGATATAAAGTATCCCACTTTTATAATTGGTTGGTTGTCTCTGGATATTAAGAAAAATATCTATATTCTCTTGCAGCCAAAAGAGACTATTGCCACCAGACGGTCCTTTAGCACTGCTGGTCTTCTGGAGTCACCCTGAGGATATGAAGTGGTAGTTAATGAGTAAAAGCATTCACATCACGCCTGATTCCCTATAGAAGGGTAGGGAGAGACCACGGATCACCATTTGTCCCGATCCTGTCAGACCACTTTCGCTTCATTGACACCCATACACCTCCTTATATATACTTGGCGATTATAGGTACTCCTAACGTCACCTTTTTTCAATATGGCTCATATTTATATAAATATAATTTATTATTATATAAGGAATATTTTTTAAGACACTTCCCGTATTACATCTATACGTTGTCGGTCAGTATTCTATGCATATACATATTGCCAATTTCATGCTGTTTTTAATGCACTAATTACGGTGAGGACACATAGTGAAGAAACCTACCTATTCGTCATAACCAGTAACAGTCAGTGCTTGTAAATGGCGACATGGCTAACCTGTCACATTGAGTACTGACTATCTATCTGGTGGCACAAAGGTT
Source organism: Leucoptera coffeella (assembly GCA_030578115.1). Lineage (NCBI taxonomy): Eukaryota > Metazoa > Arthropoda > Insecta > Lepidoptera > Lyonetiidae > Leucoptera > Leucoptera coffeella. Next base: position 168,875 of record JAMBLF010000889.1, read on the forward strand.
CGATGTGTTCATCCGGAAAGGGATTAAAGAACGTGAATATATGGATCTAAGAAGAAGAAATAAAAGTTTTAATAACTTAATTTCCTACCAAGCATGTATGTATGAATTTTTGGTATCTTAGACTCTATTTTTTTGAAATGACCAAGACATTTACATACATACACATCACGCCTGATTCCCTGTAGAGAGGTAGGCAGAGATCACGGATCCCCATTTGTCCCGATCCTGACAGACCACTTTCGCTTCATTGACATTCATACATCTTCTCATACACTTTCGGCGGTTCTAGGTACTCCTGACGTCACCCTTTTTTAATATAGCGTCTATCTGACTGTTATATGCCTTATTAGGCCGGCCCCTACGTAACCGCCCTTCCACTTCACTCACATATATTCCTTTTGTCAATCTGCTATCATTCATCCGTATAACATGTCCAAACCATCGAAGCATGCTCTTAATACATGTTAAGGTAAATAGTTCCCTCATTTAGGGGTCGACGTATGACAATCGAATGGACGACATACTAAATAAGTGTGACATTAAAAGTACCTATAACCACCGAGAGTGTATGCAGAGGTTTAAGAATGCGAATGAAGCGCCATTGGTTTAGAATCCGTCAGATCTGTCAACATTTAGGTGAGATACGTATGTATGTGTATGTGTATGTATGACAAATTAAACATAGTTACCATGACACCATCTAAGTTTAATCCAATATTTAAGTATAAATAACTGAAACTTTTGTTACATAATATTCTATTCTTCATATCTTATAGACATATTGACGACCTCCGTGGCGCGATCGGTTAGACACCTGAACGCTATTTCGTGAGGTCCCGGGTTCGATTCCCGGTGGAGGCAGAGGTAAGAACTACGCTTTTCCACTGCTTCCAGTCTGGTCGTTGATTATATATGCTATATGTGTATTCATCTATATATAATATGCATACATTTCTTAAATATACGTTGACTAGTATCCTTAACACAAGTCTAAATGTACTTACCAAGGGGCTAGTTCAATTGGTGTTATAATGTCCAAATATTATTATTATAGCACTTTTATACTTAAAATAGTATTTTCTGTACTCATTTAAATTCCTAGTTTCGATTTCAAACACTATTTACTCAATCACTTTACAACAACATATAATTTAATCACCATTATTAAACAGCCTATAATTCTCATACAATTATAGTTTATATGCTATTTTATCGATTAGTAATAACGTTTATTGAGGAAATGTCCCGTGCTAGCTGGGACGTAAAAAGAATGCTAGCTAGCTGTCTTTCCGACATTTCGAAAGAAGTGATATAATAATAATATTTGGACATTAATACACAAATTGAACTAACCCCTTGGTAAGTACATTCAAGACTTGTGTTAAGGGTACTAGTACTACTATCACTACTATCATCATCAGTCTGTATATCCACTGTTGGACATAGGTCTCCCCTAAATGACGCCACTTCTCCCTGTCAGTGGCCGTTCGCATCCATTCGATGCCAGCCAACCTGCGCAGGTCGTCTTCCCACCTTGCCGAGGGCGCCCCACACTACTTTGAACAAAACTATGATTAATAAAAAACAAATATTAAACCGAAGTACTAGTAGGATACTAAGTATAGTACACAACGTGACATGAGTACTATTTGATTACACATATTGTACATAAAAATTCAATACATAAAAGCAAAATATACAAACATTAATCAGAGTAGGTATGTACTCTTAAATTGGTTGGTTTAGGTGTCCATCTCCGCAATTGCGAAGTAGTAATTCTATGGCCAACTCGAACCCACGTGTTGACCAGATAGTCAGTATTCAATGTGATAGGTGGTAAATCATGTCGCCATTTACAAGCACTATTACCAGTTTGAAGAACAAGTAGGTTTCCTTAAGATGTTTTCCCTCACTATAGTATTCGACGCATTTCGTAAATGTATTTTAATAATGAAAATGTACATAGAATTTCATTAAACTTCATTTCCATTTGTATATGCTCAAGCGTTTTTTGAACCCGGTACCCACTGATACAGAGTCAAGCTTCAAATAACTAAGCTATGTCGAATTAAAGGAACAGTTATATTTACAATCAGTAAAAAGTTTTTATTGACTACTTTACGATCTTATTTCAATTTTACGCTGAAGTATTATAGTATAGTATATTAATATACAGTTATTAAATAAGTTAAAGTTAAAATTATTCTTTGTTTCTGTTTAGACTTGACGTAAAATGGTCGTATTTATTACAAACCCTATTTTAAGTTTATTTATTTTTCATATATTAAATTTCATTCTATGTTATGGTAAGTTTTATTTTTAATACATACATACACACCTGATTCCCTGTAAAGGGGTAGGCAGAGATCACGGTCATACGACCAAATTGAACCTCTGGTTCTAAACAACACAATAGGAAGAAAAATCTTATGTAATTAATTATACAATATACATACGAGTATATATACATAAGTATATATTTATAATTTAATTATTTTAAATACTTTTAAGTTTATAATTATCATTTTGATTTCTTGTAAAGATTATCTTGTTAAAATGTTAAATAAAGTTTATTGTTGAAACACAGAAAATATGTATGTATGTTTTCAGAAATAAAGCCTTTTTCAAGACAGAAACGAATAGTCGGAGGCTATAAGGTGTCCATTCAACAGCATCCATACCAAGCGGCTTATGGTCGTGATTGCAGCGCAGTTATCTTACATCCAAAATGGGCTATCACTTCTGCACATTGTGGGTAAGACATATATACATACATACATAAGCGGCTGCAGCCCAGTGGGTAAGACCTCGGACTTCATATGAGAAAGGTCCTAAGTTCGAATCCCGACTCTGGCAAGTACCAATGAATGAAATTTAAATATGTGTTTTTTCGTTTACGTACATAATTTACAGTCGCTAACGGTTAGGGAAAACATCGTGAGGAAACCTGCCTATCCCGCAGGATTGGTAATAGTCAGTGCCTATATACGGCGATCCGGTTCACTACCTATCACGTTGGGTGCTGTCTATCTAGTGATACGCGAGCTTCGAATGACCCATACCTAACATGCCTTCGAAATTTCGGAGATGGGCATTCAAGCCTCTGACTACCCCGCCATAATAAAAAAGAGAGTGTGTATACACAAGTCGTGAAGCGTATGTATGTATGTACATACATACGCCTCTACGTCCCTAAGGGGATAGGCAGAGATTATAGATCGCCACCTGGAACGGGTGACAAATCTCTTGCTTCATACACCCATTAACCTTCTCATACATGCTCTTCTGTTCTTCACACAACAATCACACAACAAGAACACATACATACCTACATATGGATATAAAAAAAGTTTATACGATCATTAATCCTTGCAGTGTAGTCAGAGGTTCAGGTTTCCATCTTCTCAATTGCTAAGTTAGTAATTTGATAGCCAACTCGAACCCACGTGTTGACCAAATACTCAGCACTCAATGTTCTGAGGTCTGAACCCTGTAAAACGATAGAGCTAGAATCTAACTGTCATATGTCTTATTGGGCCGACCCCTGCGTAATCGCCCTTCCACTCACATATATTCCTTTTGTCAATTTACTATCATTCATCTGCATAACATAAAAAAACCGTAGTATTTATAACCACCGTGTGTATGAATGTCAATGAAGCGAAAGTGGTCTGTCAGGATCAGGACTAATGAGGATCCGTGATCTCTGCCTACCCCTCTACAGGGAATCAGGCGTGATGTGTATGTATATTTGACGACCTCCGTGGCGGGATCAGTTAGACACCTGAATGCTAATCGTGAGGTCCCGGGTTCGATTCCTGGTGGAGGCAGAGTTGGAACTACGCTTTTCTACTGCTTTCCAGTCTAGTCGTTGATTATATTTGATCTTATTTATCTATATATACAAGTAATATATATACATTTCTTAAATATACGTTGACTGGTACCCTTAACACAAGTCTTAAATGTACTTACCAAGGGGCTAGTTCAATTAATGTAATAATGTCAAAATATTATTATTATTTATTATTATATTTTTCAGATACAGACCACATATATCCGTTGGCGCCACTTTAAACACGGAAGGAATCAAAATTGAAATAGTCACTTACATATATCACCCAAAATGGAGTGAGGGTAAAAAATCACACATATATGACTATGACTATTTGATGCTGGGACTATTAAGGCCGCTGACTATTGGGGAAAGTGTGATGCCTATTCCATTGGGTGAGGAAAAGGACTTGATAAAAGGTGCTGAAGTTGTAATCAGTGGATGGGGTAGAAATGAAGAATTTGTAAGTTTGAATACTATTAGTCCCTTTTGGATTTATCAGGATAGTTCAAGGTGGTGACCAAGTCTCTGCCGATCCCATTAGGGAAGTAAAAGTGTGAATACATATATGTATTATAATAATGCCTTTTGGGTGGACAAAACTCTGTTTACTGACTATCTGGTCAACACGTGCGTTCGAGATGGCCATAGAATTACTACCTCCGCAATTGCGGAGATGGACACCTGAACCTCTGACCCCCGCAAGGGTTAATGGGGCGTGAACACGTTTTCGTCTTTGTATTCTAACATCACATAACATACGCTTCACGACTTGTGTAGACACATTCTCTTTTTTATTATGGCGGGGTAGTCAGAGGCTTGAATGCCCATCTCCGGAATTTCGAAGGCATGTTAGGTATGGGTCATTCGAAGTCCGCGTATCACTAGATAGGCAGCACCCAACGTGATAGGTAGTGAACCGTATCGCCGTATATAGGCACTGACTATTGCCTATCCTGAGGGATAGGTAGGTTTCCTTACGATGTTTTCCCTCACCGTTAGCGACTGTAAATTATGTACGTAAATGAAAAACACATTTAAATTTCATTCATTGGTACATGCCAGAGTCGGGATTCCAACTTAGGACGTTCCTCATATAAATTATATTATTATTATATGGAAAAATAGTGACAGATTGCCAGCCCATCACTCCATTAACTTATACATACATAGTTCACTTTCATTTTAATGTAATAAAAGGCTATATCCAAGTTATATTTGTCCATTGCTAATCTAGGACGTAAAAAGAATGTTAACTAGCTGCCGTTCTTCTCGGCATGTCGTAGAAGGTTACTAAGGGACTAGGGGTACATGCAATCTATTGGGCGATTGCCTATCCTCGTCACTTTTATATACGCTAAATATTTCTATACATATATATATAAGTATATTTGTATTAACTATACATTGACATAGTACCCTTATCAAACGTTATGATTGAATTTACCAAGGGGCTAGTTCATACAACCTTTGCCAAAAGTATTAGGCACCCTAACAAAAACGCCAATGGGGTAGTTTAAAGTGATAAATGAAACAGGTTTTGGTTTTATATTAATAATTTAATGGAAAAAAAACTTAGTAAGCTAATATTTTGTAGTTCCATGCTTTGATTGCGTCATGGTCCCTATTCTTCTGGGTATGTTAAATACAAGATGTATGTATGTGTTTATTATTATTAAAGAGGGGGTGGTAGCAAAAATCACGGATCCCCCCTCTGTCCAGATCCTGACAAAGCACTTTCGCTTCATTGTCACTTATATACCTCCTCATACACACTCGGCGGATATAGGTATTTCTAACTTCACCCTTAAAGTCCTGCCGTTGTCTGGGATGTACAACGAATGCGAACTAGCTGCCGTTCTTCCCGGTATTTCGTAGGAGGCGACTAAGGGACTAGGGGTAAATGGCGATAGGCTAGCAACCTGCCACCAATTTTCGATATGATATCACAACCTCAATATTTGCGCTAATAAGTGGCCTAGATAATACTGAAATTATTAATTTCATTTTGATCCTAAAGGACGTTATTTTGAAGTCGAAATTCGTGTGTTTTTATCTAGGGATAGAGTATAAAAAATGACTATTTCATCGTCGATTTATGACTATTTCAGGGTGTATACAGCAAGTATTTATGGGAGGTGAGTGTGCCTATTGTATCGAAGACTATTTGCCAGGCTTTGGACTATCCACATTTTGAGAGGAGCTTAACGCCTAGGATGTTCTGCGCGGGTAGACAGGGACAAGACGCTTGCCAGGTAGGTTTAAAGTAATATTAAATCGCTGCTTTAAAACTAAACTGAAGAAACTCAAAAAACACTATTTTGCAAAAAACGTTGTTTCATAATATAGTTGATATATTTTTGACATTAAATTGCATATAATTTAAAAAAAATGATTGAATATAAATACATTTTTTATCTTTTTATTAACTTTATATGTTTTATGTACTTATTATTTAATCTTTTTGAGATAAAATGTTTTGAGTTTCTTTAGTTTAGTTTTAAAGCAGCGAAATACATATCGACACCTAACGGCGCACTTGTCCTAAACGCCATTTAGCAAACTTTACAGGAGAGAGGTTTAAAGATGAAAAAGTTGTCGTGAAAAGCAAAAATATCCAATATTTTTACCGCCTAGACGCTA